>JALIZH010016681.1:0-12559 GCA_030522465.1 Rhipicephalus appendiculatus
ATCAACTTTCCAGCCAGTTGAAACATAGTGCCACACACGCTCTTCTCATTCAATGTTTTACGTTACCGGCCCATTGCAGGTGTAGATAATGCCTTGCGAAAACCGTTCCAGAATGTCTGGGAGCATTCCAGATTAGTTTAGGATCATCTGTTAGGCTTGAGCGCACAAACGCGAACAGCTGAGTTTATTCTCAAACAAACGTAGCCACCAGCGATAACGCTCGAATGTTCGATGCCGCATGCATAAATGCCGACACGCCTTGCCGCTGATCAGATTATCATCCGCCGACGCTCTTTTCACCGCTATCAATCGACAGTGTGTATTGCTTTTAGAGAGACGTTTCGTTTTCGGGGCACAGGTTCGCCCAAATAAAAAGTTGAGTCTTGAAAACGCCGACTGCTGCCTTCGTTAACATCACGACCCCTTGACAATATTCATGTAGGTGAGGTCATCAGCGTCGCTAGCCCATCGCATTAAATCACTTTGCTGCCATGTCGCTTTATATGCACCAAGCCCTGCTCGCTGAAAGGGCCCCTAAACCACCTCTGAAAATACGAAGAACAAGCGTGTTATTCTTTCCCGACGTTTCCCGGCTCTGCGGCACAATTCGTGACGCCAGCTGTTTGTTCACGTGACTTCAGGATGAAATAAGCTCTCGAGTGGTCGATATACGAGATATACCTGTTGTGAATTCTCGCCCACCCTGCTTTGCATGCAGTCGCATACCCAGCCTCACTCGTCTCGCGTGGCTTATCGTGCGCGATAAACTGATTTCACTTCGTTTTTTGCGTTTAGCGGAGATAGCATAGTGTTGTCGAAAAGCGCGAAATCCTTGCTGACTCAAAGCTTAGTGCTGACATTCCACGTGTTTTCTGAAGAAAGTAGTGGCGAGGAGGAGAGAGAGCTTGTAGTAAGGGTAGTGAAGGCGACAAAGAAACTGGTGTCTCGCCTTTGAACTCGGTGTGGTTTAGGGGGCCCTGTAAGAGTGAATAGTCGCGTTTTGAGGACTGTTGCGTGTGCATGTAAGCAGAAGCGTATTATACTATGAATTACAGTAACACTATCGCTGCTGAATAGCACCGTTTATATCGCGTTGCTGTGGGACATGTACGCAAATATGGCAGCCAAAAAGGGAGGGCGGGGTGGTGCTATACGTCGAGCTATACTACAGCTTGCGAGAAAACGGCGTTAATTCTCGCAATAATGAGCAAAAAGAACATAAGTGAGTTGCTCAGTGCGCGTAGTCTGTGCCGCCAAGCATATTTTCAAAATGTATAATGAAGATGGCCGCTCTCGGCTGAACGTCGACGAAGTACTTGATCGGGTGACAAGGCGCCAAGATTGAGCCAATAGCAACCGTACTTGCCAGCAACGTTCATGATAGCGGATGAGTTCCGCAGCAAAATATACACCATGAAGAAGCAGACTCTAGACAAAGAGCTAATATATCTGACACTTGGTTCTTCGGTGGTTCTTAAGAGTGAAAGCATGCTCACCGGAAGTAGGCTACTAAGGCTGCTATCGTGCTCGTGCAACGTTTGGGGGCACTGGCTTTTTGAGCCACCGAGATACGCACTCATATAATCGCTTACATGCAGTGGAATCTCGTTGATACTATTCTACATAATAGGTTTTCCGGCCTAATATGTTTTTTTTTTATTCCCGGCCTACGTCCCTTGGAAATATTGCATTTTCATGCGTCTAATACGATGAGATTTTTTACTCAGAATTAGATAATGGTACCCCGAAAGTGGATCTTGACGTACACGTCTAGAAATTCTAAACATTTTTCGGTATACTAGCTCGAACCGCAATCCAACAAGCCACGCGACCGGTGCGACAATGGGGACCAGTGTCCAATAGCAAGCGACGCACTCTCACACTTGAACGCACTTCAGTAAAGGAAGGAAGTGGAAATTTAAGGGCTCGTTTTCTTTGTTACACACGATATTAATGCCACCTAAGAGATAATGATGCCAAGGAATGTCTAGGGGACGTTATTAGTAGTAATTGCAATGTAAATGTGAAGAAAGAACAAAGTCACAGTTTCACCGCAAGGGTGAAGCAATGAATGCGATAGCAACAAATTCTATTGTTATTCGAACTGAGGCTGGCAGCTAACTCTTTTGGATCCGATCTCCCGCAACTCTACAAAATGCTTGTTTAAGAGCATACGGCCGCCCCGGGAACACTGTTCGCCGCCCGCTGTCGGCTGCTGAGATTGCGAGATAACGCTTGCGCCAGCAACGACCGCGCTCGTAAAACCAAAGGTCACAGTGGCTGCATGAGGGACCCCCCCTCGAGTCTTCCCGCGCTTGTTAAAGATGCGCGGGGCGCGGGGCGTTTCCTCTCTTCTTGAGCATTCCCCGGCTGGTCGAACAGGCGGGGGGATCTTATCGCATACGTCTCGAAGCAACGGAGTTGGGCCGGCTCGTTTGATGTCCGCTTCAGCCGCGTTTGTCACCCCCGCTCCCACGCTGTTACCCGCGGGCAGAACGTACGACGCGCTGGGGGATCTATCAATTTGGACTTTATACGCGAAATGACGGCAACGGCACCGGCGACGGTGACGGCGAGGGGCAACGGCGACGGCAAAAACCCGTCGAGACAGTCCATATAATTGCTATCGCAATAAAAGTGGACAAAAAGATGACTTGCCGCTGGCATGGAGCGAACCTGCGACCTTCCAATAACGCGTCCGATGCTCTACCAACTGAGCTACAGCGGCGGTCATCCGCCTGTCCAATTTATAGGGCATATATGTGCACTTTAAACGTGGGAGTGTCAGTCAGCGCCGCCAGTAGCCATTACGGCTAATGTGAAACACCCATTTCCTGCTTGTTTCCGTCACGTAGCACATGATCTTAATATGAACTAACAGCTGACCAATAATCCCTCGCATACTACCTCAATGCATCAAATCTGCCAGAACGAGATCCTCGCTATGAATAAAGCAAAGAAGTGGAAATTTAATGGCGCGCTTTCTTTGTTAGACACAGCATAACAAGATGAAGGGCTACGTGACGCCAACACGCAGAAAAAGAGTTTCACACTCGTCGTAATGGCTACTGGCGGCGCTGACTGGCACTCCGACGTTTGAGATGCCCATATATAGCTCAGTTGCTAGAGCATCGGACGCGTTATTACAAGGTCGCAGGTTCGGTTTCTGCCAGTCGCACGTTATCTTTTCTTCCCCTTTTCTTTCTTCACATTTGCATTACAATTACTGTAAATACCATCCCCTATACTTTCCTTCGCGCCATTGTCTATTAGTGCTCATTAATGTTCGACGCACTTCGTCGCTTGGTAGCAAGTGCAGAGCTCGGTGAGAAAGCTGCCGCTTTTTTAAATGCGAAGCATTTCTTTGCGTACTGCAGGCACTTTTAGCGTGCCTATCTATCTATCTATCTATCTATCTATCTATCTATCTATCTATCTATCTATCTATCTATCTATCTATCTCTCTCGCCGCTTATTTCTGGGTCTTCAAAGCAAAATGTAGAATTCATTTCACCATGCAACATATAAAGTGTAACTGCCTTCCGGCTACCTTCCGACTGTTGTTGGAAGGCCAAACAGCACTCGCGATTTTACATGTCATTTCTACGACCAGTGTCGCGTGGGGTCGGCGCTCCTTCGACAGGCTTTGCGAAGAAGGAATGCAGTTGTCGCCGTCCCCAACTCTTCTGACCTTTTGACAGTTTTCACTTTCGTTGACTTGACGCATGTGAAGTTGACAGTTCTTGGAAATTTCCCACTATTCTACCCTCCTTCGAAAGTACATGCAAGTGCGTGAGCACAAAAACCGAAGTTATTCACAGTATCACAATGTCCTCCTGGTCTGCCTTGTCGGTGCTTATTTCTTGTTGCTTCTCGCTGACGTATTTTTACGAATCAGCTCACATTCCGACATCATTCAGTACACCCAGATAAAAGTGACATCGAGGCGCATCCGTCAGACCATATGATGAGATATGAAACACATTCGCTGGATCTATGTATTTTTTTATGTGGCTACGAACATTTCTTGAAAGTGCTTCAGCTTATTCCAAGAGTCGTGACAATCGTCTTGAGTGAAGCTTTTCTTACGTTTTTTATGGACTCGTTGACGTCGGTGGAAATATGACGGCAACCCGACGAAATTGGAGGACGGCAAACGAACAGCGATATGACCATAGTGCAATGATACTTGAAAAAAAATGCCCCCACCTCTCCCCGAAGGGGAATCGTGAGGAAATGCGAATGCATTTCGCGCGCGCTTCACTCCATTTATATACGGTGGTTGTGGTTCGAAGAAGGAAAAGGCGCCTAATTTCTGCAGCCTGGTCGGGAGCACGGCGCAGCGCCTGTTTTTTTTTTTTCTTTTTTTGCTTTTTTTTTGTTTTTTTTTTCTTCTTTTTTTCATTTTTTTTAATTTTTTCTTTTTCTCTTTTTTTTTCTTTTTCAATTTTTTTTCATATATAGCTCTGCCGAGCTCCCGCGATGCGAGCGCCCTCACGCACCAGAGCGCGATCCTCCTCTCCACTCACTATAACACCTGCCGAGGCCACCGCGGACAACGCCAACGCCGGATGCCTGACATAGCCCGACTAAGAAATGCATTCGCATTTAAAACTGGGGATGCGAAAGCACGCAGCGATGGAGCGGTGTTTCCTACTGGAACATGCCAATCGCTGCTAATGTGCAATGAGAGACAGAAGACTCCGACTGAACACAGAGACTCGCAGTCCGCTTTTAGTTAACGCGCACGCTGCGAATTTTTATTGTTCAACAACGCACAGGAGAAATCTCCCACCGGCACCACCTTGGAGTCAAGATCCATTGCCATATATACGGGGTGGCCAGTGAACGGTTGTGCAGCGCGAGCAGTCGGTTTTTTCAACCAAGAAACTCGCTAGCAGACGCTGCCTGTGTCGGCGTCGCGAGGCGAGAGAGGGAGAGAGGGATAGGGGGGAGCGTAGGAGAGGAGAGAGAGAGGGGGCGCGCATGCGCAGTGGGAGTGTGGACGCTGCGGGCAGAGATGCCTAGAGGAGAGGGGGGAGCGTAGTAGAGGAGAGAGGTGGGACGCGCATGCGCAGTGGCAGTGTGGACGGCGCGGGCAGGGATGCCTAGAGGAGAGAGGGGAGAGCGTAGCAGGGGAGAGAGGAGGGGAGGCGCATGCGCAGTGAAGGTGTGGTTGCCGCGGGGAGGGATGCCTGGAGGAGAGAGAGGGAGAGAGGAGGTTTTTATTTTTTTTTGAAAGGGTTTGCGCATGCGCAGTAAGGGTGGTCACGCCGCACACGACCACCACCGGATTAAGCTTCGCCATAAGATAATTCACATCTAACACCTGCCGGCGCGCACACCTCCTCAACCTATCCTCCTCCTCCTCCTCCGCGGACAACGCCGCACAACGCCGGATGCCTGACATAGCCCGATTATGAAATGCATTCGCATTTAAAAGGATGGTGCGATGACAGTGACCTGACGTAGGCTATGTGGCACCGACAGCATTCAGAAGACATTAGTTTCACGAAGGTGGAGTGACGTCAATCACATCGCAAAGCTGTATCTTCGCAGAATACGTGTTCATTCGCGTCTCTATGACGTAGATGGAGGTTATGGTATTCTGACACTGAGAGCCTTGTAGGTATCACCAATAAGCCACGCTGGGCATGATTTTTTACACTGCGCCTGAGAATAATCATCATGTTACTGAATGAGTCTGAGAATATTCGCGACATTCCGAAATTCACAAAAAAGCTTAAGCGCTCGAAAAGAAATTGTCGTTTCATTCCAGCGCAAGCTACGATTTCAAACTCGAAAGGTGGAAGAGATATCGCACGCAATAGTTCATCGCCGAGATAAGCATACGACAATGAATTTAATGGGCGCGCGCGACAGAGTAGCCACGACAGAAACGTGGTGAAAACGGACCAACCAAGTGAGTGTATTCGACCCGCCGGTCAGGCAGAGGTGAAACAGAAATTTAGTTGCGAAATCTACGCGCGCTCCATCTATAGTTAATCGCAACAAACATACCGCGTCGAACGTTTGGCGGCTCTGACATCATTCGAAGCGAGGGGAGGCCACGCGTCGTACCGTTCGTGTTAACCGTGCTGACGGCTGTACAGTGGACTCTCGTTGATAGTATTCTAGATAATAGGCTGTTCGGCCTCATACGTTTTTTTCTTATACCCGGCCTAAGCCCCTTGGAAATAGTGCATTTTCATGCGTTTAATACGATGGTATTTTTACTCGGAATTAGATAATGGGCAACGTCTTTTTCGTTACATTAGCTCGAACCGCGTTCCAACAAGCCACGCGACCGGTGCAGCAATGGCGACCAGTGTCCAATAGCAAGCGATGGAGTCTACTTTTGGACCCACATCAATAAAGCATAGAAGTGGAAATTTAAGGGCTCCTTTTCTTTGTTACACACAATATTAATGCCAACTAACAGACAATGATGCCACGGAAAGTATGAGGGATGTGATTAGTAGTATATGTGATGTAAATGTGAAGAATGAAAAGTGGACAAAAAGATAACTAGCCCCCTGGCAGGGACCGAACCTGCGACCTTCTAATAACGCGTCCGATGCTCAACGAACTGAGCTGCAGCGGTGGTCATCCTGCTCTCCACTTTATAGGTTATATATCTATATTTTTATGGTGCGACGCATTCGGTAGGATGCTTGCCGCGTTGAGTCTTCTGTCGGTCGACTCCTCGCTCGCGGCAACGGATGCCCTCCGCCTTCGCGTGCACCATATACGAAGCAATGGCCCTCTCCGTAGTGCACTACGCTCTCCCTCTCTGCACCCTTCAGGCCCCACAGTGGCAAGAGATCGACCGGGATCATCGGCGAGTCATCCGAATGGGCCACGGCATCCCTCGTCATACTCGTGTGGCCGAGACTCTCGCAGAAACTCGCGCGTGACCTGCGTCGTTTACAGCGGATCTGCGCGCCCTGTGTCCTATGGAGCGCCTCCATCGTGCACCCGGTGCCGGTCCTCTACTCGCCCGACTTCGTGCTGTCCCGAACACTCAAGTCGGTCGAATCATCGAACTTTACGACAGTCTCGTTGTCGACGAATCTGCACTGTGTGCGCGGTGGCTCCGTGCACACCGGCGAGCGCCCCTACGTGTTTACTTCGAACTGCTGGGCATACGTTCAAAGCGCAACACACCTCAAAGTGCCATCGCTTGGAAGGCTGCGGCGAGGATGCACGAGGACCTACGTGGCAGAAAAGAAGTCTTCTCTGTTGGCTCCGTGCTACGAGACCGTTCGGCTGCGGCTGCCTGCATAAAATGCATATTTATGCCCTATAAATGGGACGGAAGGATGACCGCCGCTGTAGCTCAGTTGGTAGAGCACCGGACGCGTTATTAGAAGGTCGCAGGTTCGGTCCCTGCCAGAGGCAAATTATCTTTACGTCCATTTTTCTTTCTTCACATTTGCATTACAATTGCTACAAATACCATCCCCTATACTTTCCTTCGTACCATTGCATGTTAGTTCTCATTAATGTTCAACGCGCTTGGTAGCAAGCGCAGAGCTCGGAGAGAAAACTGCCCGTTTTTTAAATGCGAAGCATTTCTTTGCGCAGAGCTGACACCTTTAGCGTGTCTATCTATCTATCTATATATCTATCTATCTATCTTTCTATCCATCCATCTCGCCCCCTTTGTCTGGGTGCTCTCTTTATCACCACCTTAACTTGGGGTAAACCAAAATTAGCCAGACACGTGTGGCATATACCCGTATACCACGGGCGGGTATGTGCCACAGGTATGCGGGCATGTGCCACAGGTAATTGACAGTTTATATCTACCCAGGAACGGCGAGAACAGACATTGGTGATGTTAACGCAAGAGCGTTAAGAAAAAATTGCAGGGCACTTTGTAGATTCCAAATTGTGTTCGGCGAAAGCGTGGCCATTCCACTGATTATGCCATGTCTTTCTTCTTTTACACTCTCAGTGGGATAAGACACAAACCGAATGTGTGCGTGTTTTCTTGTTTAATTTTTTACCGCGAATCGCAGCGAGACGCGAGACTCACCTTCCTCCGTTCACATGCGCTAGTATTTTCTCGCGCTTTGCGCATCGTGCAAAAGCCATCCGCGTTCCAGCTCTTAAATTGACGGACCCTTTGTAAATTGGAAACTGTATTCCGTGAATGCCTGGGTCCATTGAGACGGCGTCGGTCAGAATGATTGCAAACGCTGGGCACAGCGACGCTACGCAAGCAAAGAGCGAGCGCTGTAGAGTCCGACGCGACCGGCGTCCGTTTGCGCATCCCGGCGGCCACCTGGCTCCGTGCCAGAGCTCGGATGGACGGACGGACGAACGGACAGACGGACGGACAGACGGATGGACGGACGCCGGACGGAGGTCGGACGGACACCGGACGGACGTGAGCATGAGACATTAAAGGCTTTCGCCTTAAAGATTACCCCATCTCCCGCTAAAGGGAACCATGTAGATGCGAAGCAGCGGGCGCTAACGCTTACACTGGCGGCGGCGTTCACGCTGGCGCTCATCGCAGCGTTGCACAGGAGAGAAACCTGGGGGGGGCGCAAAGCACGCAGTGATGGACCGGCGTTTCCTACTGGAACATCCGAATCGCTTCTAATGGGCAATGAGAGACAGAAGACTCGGACTGGACACAGAGACCCGCAGTCCGCTTTTAGTTAACGCGCACGCTGCGAATTTTTTATCGTTCGACAACGCACAGGAGAAATCTCCCACCGGCACCACCTTGCAGGTCAAGATCCATTGCCATATATACGGGGTGACCAGTGAACGGTTGTGCAGCGGAAGCAGTCGGTTTTTTCAACCAAGAAACTCACTAGCAGACGCTACCTGCGTTGGCGTCGCGAGGCGAGAGAGGGGGGGAGCGTAGGAGAGGGGAAGACGGGCATGCGCAGTGGTGGTGTGGACGCCGCGGGCAGGGATGCCTATAGGAGAGAGGGGGGAGCGTAGGGGAGGGGAGAAAGGGGGAGCGTAGGAGAGGAGAGAGGGAGGGGACGCGCATGCGCAGTGAGGGTGTGGCCTCCGCGGGGAGGGATGCCTGAGGAGAGAGAGGTGGAGAGGAGGTTTTTTTTAATGGGTTGGCGCATGCGCAGTGGGGGTGTGGACGGACGGACGCCGGACGGACACCGGACGGACACTGGACGGATGGACACCGGACGGACGTGAGCATGAGACATTAAAGGCTTTCGCCTTAAAAGCTGTCATCGGCAGCGTTGACCCGACGAATGCAAAGAAGGGCCAGGGTCACAGCAGGAATCGAACCCCACCATTCTGCGTGGCAATCAAGTATTGTAGCGCAGAGTGACGCCAGGTCCCGTAACTGCTTTTCAAGTAAACCCTCATGTTCGTGAAACGTCAATTGTGGTTGCAGTGCTGGCTATCCAATTTTATAAGCATTACATATGTACTCCTATGATACAGCCGTCAGGTCGGATTAACGTCAATTGTAGTTATTCACCATTCACTGAATTTGATTTATGTAGCAGTGTCCAGGGCTACGATCCTCGCGAGCATAAGCGCTACATATCAGCTTACCGTTTGTGGTGTTGCTAATACACATGTCGCTGTTGCCATCCTTACGCAACTGTAAACAACTGGTTATATAAAACATATGCGACTGTTCAACATATGTTTGTGCGTACAATATTTGTATATATCTTTAGCGTCATTTCGTGATGTCTCGCTCAATAAAAAAATTGCAACACAGTCACCTTCCCTCCGCATGCTTCGCATAAGTCGATTTCCAAAGCACGTGGGATTTGCCGAACTTTTAACTTTCCAGAGCGATTTACTCCTAGACACTAAACAGAATATAATGCAGCGCGAATTGTCCAGCTCCTTCAATGTTGCTGAATAAAAGTGAGTCGCTGACGGGATACGCATATTGAACTCCTCTGTTATCCTTTTTGGTTACTACAGTTCTGAGTTGTACATTCCATTTAACGGTTCCCAGAAAAAAACGCATCAACGACACTTCACTGTGTTAGCAGACCCTACACGCTAAGACAATGCGTACGTGTATGTCACATTCATATAGGCATGGCTATGGTTGCACATAAATTGTACCTGTCTTTTCCACTTGAAATTACGTTCATCTTAGTTACTTGACTTTTTCGTTATGCTTAGCCCTTGTTCTGCCGCTGCATCTGTCTGACGAGAGATTTGGGTACACACTTTCTTGCACTCTGAACTACACTGCTTCCGTTTACTTCCGGTTTCCCCAAAGTGCTTTAGCTGGCTCGGCTTTATGACTCACGTTAAAGTTGAGTCACCCCGGTGTGTGCTTACTCTACTTATTATTTATCGGCGCTTTCGGTTACGGGCTCTAAAATCAAAATACAACGAATTCTACGTCTTAAATGTCCCGCTATGACACGTACACATTGATTTAGACCAGCATATTTTAGGTTGTTCTTTTTTTATTTCTAATATAGCTTCATTTTTTTTTTTACGAAATCGTCCACATATATAAAGCATAACATGTTGCTGCGATTTGTCACGTTCGCTGTAGGCACTGTTTCCTAGACATTTGAAGCCTTGGTAAAAAACCCGCCGAAATAAACACAGACAAGGAAAGACGCTTGTGAAGTGCTCATAACGCAATACATGAACTCTCCAGGGTTGCCATATCGAGAGGAGGAAAAGTAAGCTGAAAATTTCAAAAAACTTGCCATAAAAGGAGCCAGCCTAAGCCAAGCGCAGAAACAGTAGCCGGAAGTAGAAAGGCGTGTGGGAAAACAACTGCGAAAGTTTTATTTGAAAGGCTACGCTCAAAAGCCTTGTTGGTGAAACTGTAAACAAATACAGATTGACCGCTTCAACATCAGAATTGCGGACAGTCTAGCAAAAATTGTTCGCTATGGCAATCATTTCATAGGATGACGAAGTTTGTTCGGCTCTCGCAAAAATGAGACTCTCTTCAAGCGTCATGCATGACTTTTCTTACAGCGACTAGAAGTAACAGCCTTGTGGCGATAACGAAAATCAGTATACCGCATAAGTTCGCGCAAAACTACGGTTGGTGCGATTGATGAATAAATTGTAGTCGCTTTTGCAATCATCCCTTGCATGAATTGTATCAGGTAGATAAGCTGAAGTGATGCGTGCCTGCAAGCAGCATCGTCGGCGCATGCTCACCACTTGTGTGCCCTTTCCCGTACCGGGTATAAAACGTGTGCGAATAAAGGCTGGGGGGGCTTTTTCCGTTTGCTGAAAACTGGTCGCTGTTGTTACTCAGTAGATACTGCACACGATACAGAATGCGAAGTCCGTGAATCAATATTCTTTAATCGCAGCTGCTTCCCTATCCTAAGAAATGACTCAAGTACTTCGTCGTATCAGCCACTCCTAATGTCAATGAGTGCAGAGCACTTCAGATTATCCTAATCACTTCCCATTAAGTTTACATTCCCGTACAGCAGCAGATAGTTTGCTAATTGAGGCCCCAGGGACTGTTTTCCCTAACACCAAGCAACCCATTAAAAAGCTTTTTTTTTAACACGAAAGTGTTTTGTGCCGGGGCCTACCAAGACTTTAGTGACGTATTTCCGTCACGGATATGACGTTCATAAAATAGACGCCACCAAATGAGAAATAAAAAAAAACTTTTACAAAAAAACGTTGCAGTGGCTTAGCTCAGCTATGCCAGGATATACGTAGCGTTAGCAAAGGTTCAGCTGATTATTCTTAGCTTTCCTGATTGTCTAGGATTAGCTTGATTATCATGCTTACTGCTGCACCAATGACACAAAAACACGGTATACGTATTATGTGGCACATGTATATTTTTGCTCAACGTCAGGTTGCTTCTCTATTGCTACAAAGACGGCTTGGTGATCAGTGAACTAATACGCTGCCGTCTCTATGGCCCCAACACAATTCTGTTCATTCTTCCTACCCTCAACCGCTAATGGCCAGGCAACTACTTCGGGATCCGATGAGTCACTCTTCTCCGCTCTTCTGCACCGTTGAGCACCATTTGCGCCCTCCTTCTCCATGGCTATACCACACTGGAAAACGCCAGTCAGAAGCGCAGCGGCTCCAGCGCAGTGTCAGACGGCGACTGCACAGCGAAGGCGACTAGCTGCGCGCGTGTCGGCGCCAGTGCGTCTACCATGGCTACGACGTCATTCCTCTGGAATGCGCAGACCGGCGGCGGTGAGCCACGCGCTGCGGCGGTGGAGTGCGCGGGAGATGCCGGCACCGGTGCGCCAGCTGTGTGACATCACTGATCCTCGCGCATGCGCAGCACGGCTCTTGATGAGCCGCGCGAAACCGGTTTGGCTAGGCCAGTGTAGCTAACGCTACAAAAGGTTCCTCCACCCTGTAATCGCACCTCCGACTCCTCGGCCCGCGACGGTATGCGCCAGACGCTCTACCGACTGAGCTTGAGAGGCAGACGAAGGACATCCTACCAACGCGCCTTATATCTCTCACACAATCTCTTTCGCTCAGTGCTCTCTGTGCGGCACTGGGTGGTGCCGCCGTCTGTGAGCGATGAAGAGAAGTAATGCGGCATGACATTAGCACCGATAGAGAATGATTT
>JALIZH010016682.1:0-38691 GCA_030522465.1 Rhipicephalus appendiculatus
TTGCCTCTCGAAGTTAGAAATATATATGATGCCCTCAAATAAGCCATCTTAACACTATTGACAGGTACTTCTAAGTACGAGTGTCTTGTATTTTTATTTATTTATTTATTTATTTGCCCTCAGGGCCTTTAGGCATTACAGAGGGGAGTGGGTTACAGCGAAAACAAATGAAAAGCAGCGATAAAGAACCAATGTAATATAGTTCACGAATAGTAAAAAGTTTGCTAATTATCCAATGTTAGCTGAGTATGACAAATATCGCGTACAACGAGAACATAAAGAAAAAATTCGTGACTTTTTGCTTATACAATATGAGCTGGGTATGTGAAATAGAGTGATGGAACAAAACAGCAGGTTCACTTACAATGGGATGATGAGATTGACAGGTGCAGCACGCCATAAAATCGGACAGGTGACTTTAGTTCATACAAGTGCTTGTTACTGTACAATGTTGTCTGATGCTTTACGAAAGTTCTCGTTGTTAACAATGCACACATTATCAGCCGGAAGGTCGTTCCAATCTCGTAACGTACGAGGTATGAATGATTTTTAAAAACATGTGGTGTTACATGCACAAATTCTAACTTTGTGCTGATGATCAATGAGGTGAGATAAGATGCTAGGCTTTAGCGAGGATTTTGTAAAGCGTAGCTCTTAAGCGCCCGTTCCTGCGTTAAGCAGCGTCGCCATTGCCGTCGCCGTCGGTGGCGTAACCAATTGAACGAGTACGTGCCACAGGAATTAGGCAAGCCCCACTACCGTGGAGACCAGGAGCGAGTTTCAAACGAAAACGAAGTATGTGCCACAATTGGGCAAGCAAAAAAGGAGACTGGTATACGTAGCACAGAGTCGCGGTACAGACATCAACAGGCTCTATCTCACCACTTTTGACAACGACTTCAGATTCTACAACGGGAAACCGTATCCGGACAGAACGCTAGCCGATGAGTTTCGTCGGTTGCAGTTTCACGAACTCGAAACCATCACTGCTAAGTGCTACGCCATGATTGAGCGGCCACTCTTCCTATCGATCTCCGTGCTCAATTATCGCTCCCTTGCCGCGCATGCAAATACATACATCACAATCCCATTCATCGGTATGCCTCTTGACCTTGCCTTGCTGAAAGCTGGGTAGATCCCAAACAACCCCTCGAAGTCGTAGACTACCAGTACTGCTGTGGCACTCGCCGAGACCACAGTAGAGCGGCGGGAGTGGCTATCTACTTGCGCACAGATATGCCTGCAGTACCCATTGAAATATTTCGTACCTCAGATGAAGATGGTGAACTGCCTGCCGCAAAGTTCGACAAGGGGTTACTGGTAGTGGCTGCGTATTCTTGCCCACCGCGCTTACCAAAGCCGTCGTGCACCTCCTGCTCCTCGCGGTAACCGCACACCGACTCATGGCAATGTTAGTTGTCGGTGACTTTATTATAGACATAAAAACAAACAAGACCTTCCTATATGCGCGAGAACATCCCGGTACTCTCCATCGTATGCGACGACCTTGCGAAACTCTTGCATAGACCTCGTCTTTGTGAACCAGGGTTTGGTGCAGCAACTCGAAAATATCTCCACTCACTTCACCCACCACAAAGATTCCTTCATTACAATATGAGACTGGCAGACGTGTGTTCCCTAGAGAGACAGTTGTGGAAAATAGTCGTATGCAACCGTACATACATATGTCTCTCTCAAATTGTTTGTCTCAACTTATCACAAAATCAAAACACCTAAACAGCTGGGCTCCGAATTCGCATTAGGAAGCATCGTAATCGTCGGTGATTTTTTATGTGCGTGCTGAGCCACACAATCGACCGCGAGAGTCAATGTGCAAGCGCTATCACTTAGGCCAGACAAGAACAGTCAGGTATAATAAAATTATGTATATTATTGTCAAATTGTCACTGAGTGATCTGTACTTAGCTTCACTTTCATGTAAAACAACTGCCGAGTTAATTTATTGACTGGTTGATTTATTGAACAGTTGATTGAATGGGCGTTCGGTTATACCACGCGTTAATTTAACACGTGCTTACAGGCGAAGCCTCCCGCTTACGACGTGGATCACATCACAGTCAAGACAGCACTGTTCTCATCACAGGAAGACACCATCGCCGATCCAGAAGATGTGTCTCTTCTTGCTGAAAGACTAGGCTCGAACTTGCTCTTCAACAATGTGGTGCCCCCAAAAGACTTCCATCATCTAGACTTCGCTAATGGCTACCAAGCAACGGATTTTCTGCACAAATTGATGATTGATACGATCGAAAATAATGCCGGCACAAGCACCTAACCAATGCTACGATAATCCATGAAAAAATGTAAAATTACCCACACTTTTTTGACGAAATTCTATGTTGAATGTAGTGCTTTTGTGCTTGTCATTGCTTTTTCTTCGCCTGCCCTGCCAACACGAGTTTCTGGCTTCGCGCCAACGAAAATAGAGACCTGTTTATTTCGACGTATGTAAAGAAATTATAGGGAGGAGAAAATGTTCAGGAAATGTAAAGGACGATTTACAAGTAATTTTAAAATAAATCATGAAGACTCAAAAGTGTTCTTCAAGGTTGTTGGTGAAAGGCTTACTCAATAATAGCGTTGCCCTATCTACAATGAGCTGCATTGTGAATATGAGAAATGTTTGGGGGGGGGGGGGGGGGGCAAGCTTATTGACATTGAGCTATTACAGTCGCGTATTGAAAGTGGTGTTTGGGGGGCAACCTGCCAATTTGTGAAAAATCTTGAAACCTTGAACAAATACACGAAATGTGGCGTTGAAGGTAATATTGTTAAAAATAATCAGAAAACAATTTTCACATAATTTAGACGGCATTACGTCCTAGTTTATTGTATTCACAGACGCAAATACAAAATGTCTCAAGATGGGAGAATACCTTGAGAAAAGTGTCCAAGTTATAGTATTAATGCTTGCTCGTCTAGATGAACCCACAGGCTACTGCTGCCTATTTTTTATTTTACGTGTCTTGTCTATGCCAAATAAAGAAAGCGCAAGAATGAGCCGGCTGCCGTCCATGTATATAAGTGTGTTTTACTTCTTTCTAAGAAGCCACTTTACAGTTTTCATTGCAGGAAAGCGTTCACAGTAGGTATAAAAATGGCTGAGTTTAAATTCTTGTAAACGTAATTACTACGAGCGAAAGGTATGTATGGATTCGTTTTGGATTGACTATGCACACAGCATGCGGCTGCTGCAGCTTCGACCTTGGAACGCTTACGCGCTGGGTAAGGTTTTCTTGCAGCATGCTAATATGCACCCCCCCCCCCCCCCCCTGCTTCAGTGCTTCAGCCGGCGATATTGCCTTTGCTTGAGATTTCACAGCTTGCCCTACAGCTATACCAACGGCATGATTCGATTGAGCCGGTCACTAGCGCTGAAACGCACACACAGACGGCCAAGCCGACGGGCGCTCAATGGCAAGACTGCCGACCAAACATCGGCGAAGCAGCCACTAAACCAGGCCCCGGAAACTCAGCGCTAGTTTCGGTTTCAAGGAACGTGCACGCTCATAGCGGTTGCCGGGCATCCTAAGATCTGGTTGATCGAAGTGAGGTTGATGTGGATGTTCGCATTTATTTGCTTTCGCGAGTTTTTACAAATAAAGAAATTTGATTTCGCTGTAAACAACTCTTATTTCGCTCATTTGTCTTGTTTTGTTTCTTATTTTGTGAATTTTGAATCAGGCGAAGCGCGGGAAGTGGTTGACTTCCATTCGTAGCGCTTGCCTCCGGTCCTCCTTGCCACTCGCTCAGCGATATCACAAGTTGGATCGCGCTCAGTTATCTTGCTCGGTTGGCGTGCAAAGTGCGGGAAAGATAAAACAGAAAGTTGTGGCGTGCAGAGAACGGAAGTCGCTGTGAGCTACGCCGTGCAAGTCAACCATGCATAAGACGATGATGGCTAAATCGGGCGTCACATGTTTTTCGCAGCTCTGCGGTGTGTTAACCCGGGGATTTCCAGTTCCGCGAAGGCTTTTCAGGTTTCCCAGTGGCAACGGGTGAGCACAAGTATCTGGGCCCATTATTTCAGCAGGTATTAATTTTGCATGAGTACATGAGTAAACCCAGTTCTCTGCAAGCCTGACTGTACTGACATAAGCGCAGTGTCGCCAGACTAATGGTCAAGACGACAGCCTACCCGGTGTCGGCAAAATACGTTTAATGAAAGCCTTGAATGGGTGTTGGCTCGGCTACATAGCTTTTTCATCTTTTACTTTTGGCTTGTAGCTCAAATGATATGAAGCAATTTTAGGCTCCTTCCTGTTCATGAAATTCATGTAGCCAGTTTGAAGCTTTGTGGTTCTTCAATTCCAATACTGTCACTGAAATGCATGTGATGGACTGAATGCTTCTAGAAATCGTTAGAGGAAATGTCGCTGGAGCCAACGTTTTGACAAGTGAACTTTTCTTGGTCAAGGCAACGCTGCTGCCCTGACGAAGACAATTCAACTTGCCGAAACATTGTTTTCAGCGACGTTCTTTCTTGAAGAACTTCTCATCGCTTCAAGCCTCTCTGTTCCTCTGAACTTCTGCCTCGTTTGGTAGTCAAATTCTGTAAGAAAAATATGTGCGCCGTCATAACAAACGTGATTGAGTCAAACACGACGTGTCCTACTCGTGATTGTTGATAATTTTGGCATTGGTTCGGATATTCTGGGTCCACTGTTAGCTCATTATGTCCATATTTCAGTTGTGAATTAAAGCTGCTTTTATAGATTGGCACTTTCACACTACGCGTATGTCTGTTTTTTTTTAATACGAAACATGCAATAAAAAATGAATTTTATTTGTGTCGATCGAGTTTTGTCTTACTGAGCAATTGGTCGGCTTATTTTTCGCCGCTTCAGAACACACGAACTAAATTTTGAAAACTGTTAACGAAATTTTACGAGTCGCCGCGTCGCCCAAGCGGCCAGCGGACCTGAAAGAGGGCACGAACACATCCCGCTTGCATGCGAAGTGGGAAAGGAGAGCTTCCACGGCAACCCTCCTCCTCTCAGTTTTGCCCCCTTTCCCTCTATTTGGTGACCTCACCAGTGACGTCATGAAAGAAATGTTCTGTTTGTGATTTATTTCTAGTTGGATGCCCGGCAGCCGCCAGTAGTAAAAGCGACGCTGCCGCTGCGTATCAGCATGCGAGAGCGCGTCACATGGGAGGTATAGGGAGTTTCCGCCCCCCTGACTAAACCTTCTAGTCATGTGGTAGCGCAGCGGTGAGGCTCCAAGTGAGCGCGTCTATGGCCCGTATTCACAAACGCTCCTCGAATCGAAACTCGACCTCAAAGGATCCTTGAGGACTGTTTCGCGTTGCGATTTCTTGGATCACCTTTACATCTGCTCGCTTAGCAATCTTCTTCATGTTACGGGACACGCGATGAACATGTGGTATCACAGCTTCCTTTTCTTTAATACGTGGTGGCTCTTGGTCCTCTTGGCGGTTTCGCGATTGGATTGGCGGGTTCGCGAGTGGACCAAGAGCCACCTCGTGTAAAAGAAAAGGGAGCTGCGATACCATATGTTCATCGCGTGTCCCGTAACTCGAAGAACATTGCTAAGCGAGCAGATGTAAAGGTTATCTTCTCTGCACCTTTGAAAATGTGGAAACTTTGCAAAATAACCAATCCTTGCCTCTGAAATGCACCAGTCTGGACCATAAACCACGAAAGTAAATATGTCGATTTCCAGGTTGGTGTGGTGTACGATATTCTCCTGTCACGTGGCAAAAAGTACGTCGGCCATACTGAGCAGTGCTTAAACGACAGGCTCAGACAGCATTGCAACAATGTTAGAAATGGCAGAGAGGGTCACCTGGCAATATATTGCAGCGATTGCAAGTGCGTACCGGATTTTCGCGCATTCTCCGTGATTGCCAAGAGCCGAGACAAGTAGAACAGATTAATAATTGAGGCAAAAAAGATTATTGAAGCCGGTGATCGTTGCGTGAGTGTGGCTTCCGTTTCTTTATCTAAGAAAGAGTTGCGATATCTTAATGCGACTGCGCAGCAATGCAATGTGACAACACTGTTCGCATAAATAGCACCCGTTTTTTCTTGGAATAAACATTGTTGGAAGTGGCGCCGTGTGTGTCTGTGTGTCTCCTTTTTTGTCCATCGTCTACTTTGCGCCTTCTATTTCAAGTCATGAAGTAGCACTACACCCAGTTCACTGCCTTTCATGAAGGAAGACAGTGTACGCGAAATATACCGGGTGTCCCAGCTATCTTTAGCCACGGGTTAAAAAAAAACAATATTTGAGGAAGGCGAGTGAAATTAGTTGAATATTGCTTAGAGCCATTTTGCGCAATACAGGCATTTTTTTTGTTTCGTAATTAACTATTTTTTTAATGGGGAGTAATGAACTAAATTGCTAAATATTGACTTTAGGCAAGAAATGAGATTTGCAAAGTCCGAGAGCGTCTTCAGAAACCGCCATTGCATTATTTGTGGTGAAGAAAGTCTCCCGCGTATCATTTTTTCCATGCTGCAAAGAAAGACCGCAAAATAAAATAAAAAATATCCACGCATATCCACGAAGTGAATGATGATCGGTGAGCGAAGCACGGGGATCGTTCGGTAACCGTAAATGGATTCACATACACACATATGTTTCGGCTGTAGCAATGGTTTGCTAACCACCATGACAGCGGACAGTGAGCGTCGACGACAAAGGTAGGTCCTAAGGTCCATAACGTCGACGTTGAAACGGCCGACTAGTATAAAGGGAACAGACTTTTGGGCTAGTTGGTTTGTTACGTGGTTACGTTCATTGAAGCCATAGCGCTGAAAAGACAGGGATCACAGAAAGAGGACGGGACGAACTTCTAGTATCAAGGGTTCGTGCTTCTAGGTGTTTTGTATTGTTCCGTCACTATTATGACTGACATTAGTCTATTGTTAAACTTCTTTCCGTCATTCTTTGATCGATCGGTGCTTAAATGTCGGTGTTTCTATGGTATTGCGGCCTTTTATTTTGTTTTGTGGTTAACAGGGTTTTATTTTGTTCTTCTTATCCTTTTATTCGGTACATGCTTTGGTTGATGGGTGCTTAAATGTGGGTGTTTGTACGGCGTTGTGGCCTTTTAATTTTTTCTGGTTAATAGACTTTTATTACAGCGAAAGCTGTTATGAGATCACAACAAGGGTCGTTTTTGCGCCGTAGTTGTCCGCCGCCGCCGCTGCCGCCGCCGCCGCCGCCACCGCCGGTGTCCGTAACCAATATCGCACGAAATAAGAAAAAAACTAAATAAATAAGAAACACCTGTGACAGAATGGGAATCGAACCCGGGTCCTCTGCGTGGCAGCCCAGCACTCTACCACTGAGCCACGCCACTGCTTGAAACTGCGGTGCAAACTGACCCTAGGCAGGCTTCATATCGGGTAAGGAATCGCGTTAACGTGTGTTGTAAAGCGTTTTAGAGCAGTAAAGTAAGAACCAGGCGTCACACAATGCGAATTGCGTAACGAGTGGGGCGTTCAATGCTCCAACCCATTACAAAAGCCTGTAGCATAATTCTTCATCGTCGTCAGCCACAGCATCAACAAAGTGCACATAATTCGTTACAAGAGTGTAGCGGGCACCGCGCTTTTCTGAAGAATGACGAAAGATGGCATAGTAGACGCTTCCCCACTACACAAAAATTATGATGATTTATGGTGTAGTGGGTACCATGCAAGTGGGCTTGTAGTAGTTGCCCCAAGAGTGTTTAAAATAAAGGCTAAAGGCCGCACTTCCAGCTTTCGCTGTGGCTGTGCTGCGCCTTCAGCGCAGGCCTGGCGGTTTTTGTGCTGTGATATACTTGATTGATGTGCACATAAAGTCTGTTTTTTACCAGATGTTTTCTTTTTCCGTTGTGCAGGGGTTCAGTTTCAGTTCCGGTTTTGTGTAGCGTGACGGACGCCAACAAGGCTAGGCCCTAGGGAGCTTCGTCTCTAAAAAAGCCACGTGACTGGCGCATTCGCGCGCCGCGACCGTGGTGCTCTGAGCCGTGGTTTGAGCGATCAAAATCAGCTGCGACCACGACCCCCCAGATGCGTTGCAGCAGTAGGCCGATAAGTTCACGGTGGTTTCTTCGCCCGCGCTCGCTACAACTTGCACAGTCACGCGCGCCAACTGGCTGGCAACGGGCCAAGAAACCACCGGCAACTTATCGGCCTACCGCTGCAACTGAGTCAGCGGGTCGTGGCCGCAGCTGATTTTGTACGCTCAAACCATGGTTGAGAGCAGTACGGTCGCCGCGCGCGAATGCGCTAGTCAAGTGGTGGTTTTAATTTTTTTTGTATTTCGCGGGCTTGCTTTGCAGCAAAAGTGGTACGCGCAAGACTTTCTTTATCGCAAGTAATGCAATGAGGGTTTCTGAAGACGTTCTCGAACTTTGCAGATCTCATTTCTTGCCTAAAGTCAATATTTAGCAATTTAGTTAATTAATCCTAATTAAAAAAATTAGTTAACTACGAAACTAAAAATTGTCTGTAGTGCGCAAAATGCTTGTAAGAAATATTCAACTGATTTCACTCGCCTTCCTCAAATATTGTATTGTTTAACCCGTGGCTAAAGAGAGCAGGGACACCCTGTATAATCCGTGTACAAACACACCACTGAAGCGATGAAATTTGCATTATTAAGTATTAGGGATTCGACAACTTGTATGTGTGCATACTGACCACATAGTACAACTGTCCAAAGGTGTTATTTGTCATGCAATCAATTGTTTCGTTCTTTGCATGAAAACTTCTCTTCCTAAGCACATATTGCCTGTTTAATTTAGACACCGCCAAGCTCCGCCTCGAACAGCACAAAAAAAAGTATTCCTAAAGCCACCCCGTGACGACGCACGAATCCATACAGCGCTTATATGCCAAAGGCTTTGAAAGCCTGTGTCAGATAACGAATTCATGGTGCATCTGTAGAGACAATCGATGCCACTTGCTCGTCGGCGCAGCTGATATTTAGTCAGGAAATTCACCAGCAGCGTATAGGTAACGGAGTTTGTGGCCTCATTAAGTTAGAATAGGACCGTAAGAGCATCAAATTTGCCTGCTGGAGGCGTGTCGCAGCTGTGAATGCTGGCTGAACGGAAGCAGCTCCAAATGAGGGCTGCGGTGGCACAGCGGCGTATTTAAATTTCTGTGCATACAAATGATTGAACGGCTGTATTTCACCGGATGTTTCGTGGATACCTAATCGCTCTGTTACAGCTGTGCGACAGGCTGACGCAGCGTTAGAACAAACATAACACCACTAAAGGCCTGACCCCAAGTACGCGTTCCAGCGTGTCAGCGCGTGGCTTTTCTGACGCGGCGCCGCGCCCTCTCTCTAAATAGGGAGAGGGCGCGACGCCGCGTCAGGAAGCCACGCGCTGACACGCTGCAACGCGTACGTGGGATCAGGCCTTAAAACTTTCGCGCGTTAAGGCGTTGGCACGCTTTCCGCAACTTTGCTTCCAGAAGCATTTATGTCTTGCAAGCTCGCCCGTCGAGACATTCGGCGCGGTTAGGGCAGTGCTAATGGTTTTCCGCTTTACCTTGGGCCTCTATCAAGGGGCGAGGCCCGCGTTATACCTGGCGCCTGTGGTGGTCACTCTCAAAATCTAGGGTTGCCTGACGCTGCTGGTGTCCCGACCTCCGGCGTAATGGCAAAAACGAGGCACTATGCACCAGTTTACTTATATTGCTGTAAAATCTGCCTTACAGGAGCAGTGACACCAAATTTCAAACTCGAGATGTGGCGTTCACTCGATTGCTTGGTATGCATGAGTTTTTTTGGCGAAGTATGAATTGCGTCTGTTACGTAGAAGTTATTCTATATCGAGCGCGAAGAGCGTACAAAAGCTCAACGGCGCGTTCATGCCATGCAACATCGACACTATTTTGACGTGTTCAGCTAGGTCCTAGGCCACGCCTCAGGCGCTGAGTGACGATGCGCGAGCAACGCTGACGTCGACAAGTTTAATGTTTTCATCGTGGTGCCTACTTGTGGTACCACCTGGGGGGTGACGCCAGGCTGCCTGGCAACGGCGTCGCTTGTTTTGTTTCGCTTGGTTCGTGCAGCGCGTTCGTGTGAATCCTGCGTTATTGTTGTGCCGCTTCGGGTGGACTGTCGTGGAGTCATGAGCGCGAATGTGATTATTCGAAGCTACGATCTCCATCGCATTACGTGCCAGCATGCCGTGGAACCGTTGTGCGCTGCAATCATGCTCTTCAAATAAGAGAAAAGGCGAAAAGTATGGTGCGCCATTGCGAAACGCTACCCCATAACGCGTTCACGGAATCAAAACGCCAGGCCTCCGCGTTTCACTTTTTTTTCTTGTCGCGTTTCAATCTATGAGCAGTATATATTACAATTGACACACATGGCAACATTCACTAGCTGACCAGTTATTACGACACATTGATTATGCTTAGGTAGACGCAAACATGACAATAACCGATCAAAGTGCACCAGTACGGAACGTATGGTTCAGAGAAATATTATTTCAAACAAGTAACAAGCACGCAGCGTTCATATGCGTAGTTGTGACATGTCTTGCCAGCCAGCATTGCGCAAGCGCGCGTCTCCAGCTGCCTCCTCGTCGCTGCTGGGTCAGGCGTCGATATCAGAATCACTGCTCTGAAGAGGATCGAACCGTAAATTATTCACCCCGTCGCGAATCGCAGCGATTCCATATTCCTCAGTGTTATCATCGTCGCTTCTGTTCGCTCTTGACGGCGGCGACGACGATGGGGGTGGCGAACACATGCCTACACGTGCGCGCCGAGCAGATGTCAGCTGAAACTCGCGTCACCATTTCGTGCGGTCACGTGATCAGATGGGGCGTGACCATGGGAGGTGGCCGCTTGGCAGCGTTGGCAGCGCTAAAAATTGGCGGGCTTTGCTCCCATTTTGAAGTGCGTTCGATACTGGTCATACTAATCGTTATTACATATATCAATTCGTCGCTTTGTTGCATTATCAGTACCGAATCGTTATTAGGGGATCGATAACTACCCGTTGACGCAAAAAACATGACATGCGTAAAGTTGATGTCACTGCTCCTTTAATGTGGTGTCATGTAAATTAAAGCATATGCCTTTTAAAGCCCCCGAAATCTTTGATTCGTTGTCAGGCCTGTGCGTACCTGCGGCCGCATGTGCGCGGAGAGTACGGATGTCCGTGTGAGTCATCTCGCGCGAGCATGCATGTTTCCATATCTCATAGATACAGAAAGATTCTGCAGAATATGTTGCCTAATATTCCACTTATTCACTGACTCAGAATTCAATGATTCGACTGAATCGGGAGTGTCTGTTAGCAGCGGAGCTGTTTAGGGCTGGACCATACGACAGGCGAGTGTCTGCATCGCGTCACACTCAGGTTTCCAGATCGGCGTTGCCAACCAATTTTTGGAAAATGCCCTACGTCAAGGACTAAATTAGGTTGTTTTTTCCCACGCAATAATTTTCGTGCTCTAAATTTTACCCTACGCCTAAACATAACGCAGTGTAATAATGACAATATATAGACTATGCTTCACTAATAATAAGGTCCGCGACGGCCGCATTTTCTGTAGGAACATGCTCAAGACCGGTGTATTTAAATTTAGGTGCACGTAAAAAGAACCCCCCGGTGGTCGAAATTTCCGCAGCTCTGCACTACGGCGTCTCTCATAATGGTATAGTGGCTTTGGGACTTTAAACCCCGACTATTATTATTACTAAACAAATAATAAGGTACGAAATGTAGACGTATGGTCGTGCTGAACTCAGTAGCGATTTCAGGAATCTGAAAATACATTTCGAAGAGAGACTAATACCACCTTCGACAAATCGTGCAGGGGTGGCCAGGCGCTACGATGACTTGATGAAACGGCGCACCAGGGCGCACCGGTGCTCACTGGTGCGATTTGATGAACGGGTTCGATCCCGGCCGTGGCGGTCGCATTTCGATGGAGGCGAAATGGTAGAGGCCCGTGTACTGTGCGATGTCAGTGCACGTTAAAGAACACCAGATGGTCAAAATTTCCGGAGCCCTCCACTACGGCGTCTCTCATAATCATATGGTGGTTTTGGGACGTTAAACCCCAGATATTATTATTATTATTTGATGAAGTTGCCATTAGGGACATAAAAAGACAGCAGGTGGGAAGAGAAAACATTGCAGTGAACGGTGGGTCGGACTCGGAGGCCTTGCAAAACCATGTGAGGTGCCGAAAGGTTTTGATGGGTGGCAGGGCAGGACCGACTGAGATGAAAAACAAGATGGCTTCCGCCTTGACACTTCGTAGGTGAATGCATAAGAGACCCTGGATTTTGTTTTGCGCAAATTTCAGTTCTAGTCACATGGTGCAACTGAATATCTCGCATCATCTTCGTTGATACGGATCTTATTGTCAAACAGGCTCAATTCTTGCAAATGAAGAATCACACCTTTCGGCATTCATGCGTAATTCGCGCGTGGTTACATTCCCTTCGAGCAAGCGAAAGCTGTAATTTTCGCGCGGCTCGTGCAACGCGACGCCTTTACCAAAGTATTCGATCACACTCTGAGAAAAAAAAAACACCAGCTCAAGTAGCGAGTAACCTCAACTTTAGTCCTGTAATCGTGTCGTTAGTCCACAAGAGGACCACCTGCGGCGAAATGCGTGCCGTATGCAAATTTGGAGGACTGAGACCTATCTCGGAAAAGACTAACGGGTATAGACGAGGGCTCACTTACTCCCTAGTGTAGAGGTTGAAGGCAAGATAAGACGCTTTTTCTGGAGCCGTTGTTGGGAGCACGGCTCAGCAGCGTACGCGAAGCAGTGATGGCGGATTCGACGAACGCCACTTTCAAAGGTCCTGGCCCTCGGCCAGGCGCACCTTATTAATCCGAAACTCCTTCCCAATTAGTCGCGGTGCTGGTTGCACGCGGCGGAGACGTGAGGGGTGAAGAATGCGATGAGTCCAAGTTGCAAATATCCAATGTACAGATGACAAGCCGCGTAGGCCCGCTTACACTTGCGACCAAGAATATAACGCGAGAAAAGATTAATTAGACGGGTGTTAAAATTGCGTCATCAATTATGAGGACTTGAAACTTAGTTCACCAATAAGCTTCACAATATTTGCTGGCGGTGGCACTCGTGTAAATCTGACGGACGTTTCACGCGTATATTGTGTATCCTTCCGCGCCGCACTTCCTTCTTCAGAATCGCTCACTGAAGTCTCGAGTGCGGCTGGTGTTCGTCATGCCTGATCTCTCTTTCTCTATTTTCGTGGACAGCGAGTGCCGCTATGTATACATGCTATCAATGCAGCTGTGAAGAACATACTTCGCAGTATGTGCTGCAAATTTGGACGCGCATGCAAGTTTGTTTCTGCGGAACGGCTGTTCATTGGGCCCAACATGTGAACTCTAGTGCGGAGAAATGGACAATGCACTGGACTGCGGACAAATGGAAGCTTTGTACAAAGAAGACAACTTCGCAGCTTCTTTTATGCAAAGCTTCGGGAATCAAACGTCGTCACTTTGAGGTGTGATCAATATTCTCTGGGTTTGCTGGCTTTGCAAACCACGTGCCTCTGTTAATTGTGAAGCTAAGTTCATAATTTTTATCACGTTGGCTCACTGTATTATAAAGAATATGAAAACTGAAAAAAAAACACTGGGAGTCGCATGCTTGATAAGCATGCGACTGATGATAAGTCTGGTGAGGAAGGCTAGGTCAGCCACAGGCGAATGATTAGCGGATTAATGGTTAGTCGCTTCATAAATTGTTCAAATGGATGAACAGCTAATCCCGCAGGACGGAGATTCACTCTCCCAAGGATGATTTCTCACGATCAACAGTTAATCCTAAGGGTTAATGCTAAGTTAATCCTACGTAACATTTGTTCTTCCAAAGATCATTTCTGAGGATCAACTGTTAGTCCTTACAGAAGTAACATTTGCTCTGTCAGAGATAATTTCCTAAACACAACTGTTAGTCCTCTTAGGAGCGACCGTTAGTCCTCTTGCAATTAATTCTTCAAAGACTAACTGTTGCACTAATTGTTTATACCCTTGCAGTTCATCCCCAAAAGCACTATTGGTTTTGGCGAGTCAGTTGATCCCCAAACGGACAAACCTCCCTACCCCTTTCAGTCCTTGTTTTCTTACAGTATAATCATACTCAGCATATTGAAAATATATGACGACGCATAGACCCCACAGGAAGTGTACTTTATCCAATGCGCGTTCTACCTTGCTCTTTCTTGGCCGCTAGTCGACAAGACTAGCATAATTAAGTTGCGCACATAAACGTAAAGGCACCGCCGCTGAAAAAGTTATGCAGTTTCTGAGGTCTATTCTCTAACGGCATGTCACGAAAGAAATTAACTTCGAAAGCCGACCCCACCGAAACTTATCAAGCTTCTATTGCGCCTAAAACCAATGTCCTGCCGTATTTCAATAATGGCATATGACCCAATGATTACAGATGAAAAAAAAATTCCGCAGATCCCAAGTACCGCGGGAATCGATGTTATGCGAAGCATGTGGAGGTAAGATAACTGGGCTGTAAATTTTTATTAAGCGAAACGTTATGAAATGACGCTCAAGATATATACATATGTTGTAAGCACAGACATGTGTTAACAGTCGCATATGTTTCATATAACTAGTTGTTTACAATTGCGTAACTATGCCAACATAAACATGGATATTACCAACACCAGACGCGGTAAGCTGATATGTAGCACTTGTGTTTGCGAGAATGGTAACCCTGGATAGTGCTACGTAAACCAATTGCAGTGGACGGCGCTTAAGTATACAATTGACGTTAACCCGACATGACTACTTCATCTTAGGACTACATATGTAATGTTTTGAATATTAGATAGCCAGCACTGCAAACACAAATGACGTTTCACCAACATTACGCCTGCATAGGGTCTTTTTCCAAAGCAATTTCGAGACCCTGCGTGGCTCTGTGGTAGAACACTTGATTTTCCTTGTTCAACGAACTGGGAGCGCAGAAAAAACACGAAGGACGAAGCGAAGAACCACACGACACGAGCGTTCGTGTTGTGTGGTTCTTCGCTTCGTCCTTCGTGTTTTTTCTGCGCTCCCAGTTCGTTGAACAAGGAAAATGAATTGCCAACTGGCCCACCTTTCGATCCTTCTGCAACACTTGATTCCCACGCGGATTGCTTGGGTTCGATTCCTGCTGGGACTCTGATTTCTATTCTTTGCATTCGTCGGGTCGGTGCTGCCGTAGTTAGCTTTTCATAACACTCTCTCATTTAAATTACCAATGTCTATACTCGGCGTTCCTGGGTAGATATAAATTGTCAAACGCCTGTGGCACATACCCGCATACTGCGACCCGTGGTAGACGGGTATGAGCCACACGTGTATGCACAAATGAGTTTGACGACGTACGTGACGAGATTTTGACGTTATGCAAGTCACGACCAGCCAGACATATTGGTGAAATACTCCTACACTCCCATACTAATTTTGGTTGACCTCAAGTGAAGGAGGCGATCACGAGAGCACCCAGACGTAGACGGCTAGATAGATAGATAGATAGATAGATAGATAGATAGATAGATAGATAGATAGATAGATAGATAGATAGATAGATAGATAGATAGATAGATAGATAGATACGTAGATCGAAATGCCAAAGTGCTTACAGTACGCAAATAAATGCTTCGCATTTAAAAGTTTATTGAACTACAGCTTAAGCAAACCCACGAAAAGCGAGAGTGAAAAATAATGTTTCTGTGGTTGGGAACCAAGTCGGCATATTTTGCTTCGTATGTGGAGTGGTCTACAAATTTAGCTAATGCACCAGGCTTTACACTGTATGCTTATCGCAATTTTTCTTTGTATATCCTAGATAAACCAATCCAAGTGTAGGCCTAGCAAACTGCTATGACTACTACTACTACTAAAAGCGATGGCAGCGAATATAATGCCCGGTTGTAAAGTCCATCAGAAACTGCGTTCACCAAAGAGAACGCGTCGGTTGCTGTGGCGATCAAGCGGTCAAATCTGATACTTTGAAAACGAGAACCATGGCGTGGTTTACAAGATAGATTTCACGTTGCTGATTGTGATGCAGGTTCTTTATTTCGTTGGTAAGAGCTCTCTAAGGCTGAGCATCTGAGAGCATCATGAAGGACAAAGCCATTTGTTTGACAAACAACACAAGAACATTTAATCAATGAATGAAGCGGGAAAACTAACACACAAACAAACAATTAATAAAAAGTTCACTGCACACGTTAAAACACTTTTAAACACACACAAAACGCAAGTTCAACGTCCTCAGTATAGTTCTGACGCGGATAGCGGCGAAGCGGGGCCAGAAAGGTGGTAGGTCTCACCATGTCGTCGAAGGCTCGGCGACGTTTGCGCAAACGGGAACGCGGAGGCTCTGCCTTAAGGAGTGGACGTGGGCTTGCTGGTGATGACGAGGAAACTCTGGCGGCTGGATGACCGAGTCGAGTCAGTAGGGGCAAGCTGGCCAGGCAGCTGGACACGAAGCTCGGGCCCGTAGCCCGACCGCTGCTGCTACGTTGCCTGCTGGCACCGAAGTCCGCAGTCCTTGATGTGGAGCTCACGTAGGGCTCAGGAACGGGACGGCAGGAGGCCCCCGGCCGGTGGAAGTCCTGGAGGCTCGGGTCCTCAACCTGAGTGCCTGCCTTCAACGCCCGGTCGGGCGACCTTCCGCTTGCCTCGTTCCGATGGAACTCTCTAGCTCCCTCCGGCCCAGGCTTCTCCTGTCGGGCCCACCTGTCCTTACCCGATTGGAGACTGCTGGAAGCGTGTTGGCGATTGATTGGCCCTCTCTTCCTTTGTATTTTAACATTGCGCCGCCCGTCCACGTGCTTGACGCTCTTCGACTTCTTCGTTGTCGTTTTAGCAGCACCGCGCGTGCACTCCATCATGTCTTGTTCTTGGTGACGCGCACTTATCAACGGCGCGCACTTCGAACGCGCACCACACTCATCACACTGATAAAGCCAAGATATAAGAAGCCAAGCACATACATAGGTGAAGTTCGCAGTTTATATAAACTGTAGAAATGGGAAGGTAAAAGAAAGCGAAAGCAGGAGAAAAAGCAGAACTCGTAACTAAAGATGTGAAACTAAAAAAAAATGGCTGTTTTTGTAGAAAGCCTGTTACTCCATACCTTCACGCCTTAAGCCTTATGCAAGCGTTAAATTACTTCATTTGCCGCACCCTTCATCCACTGAGAAGCACCAATGAAAAATTCGAAAGCTGCTGGGGTGTGGGCCCTTCAAGCTAAACTGAGTTATTGCGTCATTCAACAGCTGTTCGCAATGAGCATGTACGCTTTGCAGTACTCCTAGAGAAGTGGCTGTGTGAGTGGCACAAACAGCAAATAACACATCCACAAAAGCATACGAGGACTCCAACTAAGCAACATAAAAGTCACCATCGTAACGTTGGAAAACGCGCGCGAAACTAGGATGCGCTTTATTGTATGCGCTCACTTCGGGCTAATAAGTCATGAGCGGTCAACCTTGGCTCCGGTGCGTTCTACTTAAGCTTCCTTTGCTTTTATTTTTGTTCAAGAGATGGACCCCGCCAACCTATGCCTCCGATGTACAGCAACAAACAAAGATGACAACGGTAAGCCCATATCAAACGCGAAAATGGCAACCGCATTAGTTCGAGCGTTAGGAGAGCTTTCAATCCGAGAACTGTACCTTTGCAAGTACGGCGTGTACGATAGCTTTGCAGATAAATTGTTTGCAATATGTACCGTAAGGGCAGTCAACATGTTCCGTAAAGGATGCGAACGAAGTATCGATGTAAGCTTAGAAAATAATGTTCACTTTTTTTGCAAAAGCTGGAAAAAGGGTGTAAGTAGTCCAGTAACTGAAGTGAAGCCATCGGAATGAATGCAAAGCCTGCCTCACCATAAATGCACGCGTAGATATGAATTCTCGTTCATTGCTGCCTTTCTGCCCACACCTCCGTATGAAAAAGATAGAGCTGTGTAGCGATACTCTAATACACTTCCACTTGGCTTGATATAACTTATTGAAAGCTTCAGACCATTTTCCATTTACTGCTCTTGGATAATTTTTTGGACGACATTGTTATAAGTGCCTGCAAGCTTCTAGCAAACCTTGAAAATAAGCCTAGGTTTCAAGGCTTTCTTCGGGTTTCACTAGTATTGCGGGGCCGCATTTCGAAGTTTTCCGCACGATTTCACGGATGAGATTTTGCGAAGTGAATAAACGCAAGGATCGCCATTAACCATTGAATGGTACATACGGCCAAACGATCAATTTAGGAAGCCCAGCACTAAATGTGATGTAAAAACGGAATAGAAGTTGTCTCACGTAAATATAGGCTTATCGCGCAACTCATGACCAACCAGCAGGCCGAGGGTAATGCCAGAGCCTAAAGGCTTCTGGCCGCAATCTGGGCGAGATCGCCTCCCCCTCTGCGCCTCGACGCGACGGAGATGGGCCGGCTCGTTTGATCTCCCCTATTACCCGCGGATAGAATGTAAGATGCGCCAGGGGATCTTATTAGATGTGAAGCATCTTATGGCGAAGCTTAATCCGGTGGTGGTGTGCGGCGTGACCACCCTTAATGCGCATGCGCAAACCCTTAAAAAATAAAAATAAAAAACATCCTCTCCCCCCTCTTTCTCTTCTAGGCATCCCTAACCGCGGTAACCACACCTTCACTGCGCATGCGCCTCCCCTCCTCTCTCCCCTCTTACACTCCCCCCCTTCTCTCGTCTAGGCATCCCTGCCCGCGGCGTCCACACTCCCACTGCGCATGCGCGTCCGCCCTCTCTCCTCTCCTATGCTCCCCCCCTCTCTCCTCTACGCATCCTTGCGCACGGCGTCCACACTCCCACTGCGCATGCGCGTCCCCCCCTCTCTCTCTCTTCTCCTACGCTCCCCCCCTCTCTCACCTCGCGACGCCGACGCAGGCAGCGTCTGCTAGCGAGTTTCTTGGTTGAAAAAACCGACTGCTCGCGCTGCACAACCGTTCACTGGCCACCCCGTATATATGGCAATGGATCTTGACCTCCAAGGTGGTGCCGGTGGGAGATTTCTCCTGTGCGTTGTTGAACAATAAAAATTCGCAGCGTGCGCGTTAACTAAAAGCGGAGTGCGGGTCTCTGTGTCCAGTCGGAGTCTTCTGTCTCTCATTGCCCATTAGCAACGATTGGCATGTGCCAGTAGGAAACACTGCTCCATCACTGCCTGCTTTGCGCCTCCCCAGTTTTCTCTCCTACGCAACGCTGTGATGAGCGCCAGCGTCAACGCCGCCGCCAGTGTAAGCGTTAGCGCCCGCTGCTTCACATCTACACATGGTTCCCTTTAGCGGGAGATGGTGTAATTTTTAATTTGGGCTTTATACGCGACATGACAGTGACGGCGACGGCAACGGCAACGGTGACGGCAAAAACCTATCGAGACTGTCGATATAATTGCTATTGCAATAAAACTTGGAGGACGCTTGAGCTTCCCCTCCGAGTGTAGAACGCGATAGCGTATTTGGAGCGTGTTCACGACGCTTTCTCAATCACCAGCTTGACTTCGCTTCTCGTAGGACACCTATATCATGCCGAAAAGCGATGAACGCATCTGCGCGTGTAAATTGACCCTTTCGAGCTATTCGAGAAAGCCTACTGCAAGTACATATGCGAAGTGCCCATTACGACATAATTTTTCCTTCCTAGAGTCGGCGAGGTACCCACTACGCGTCGTTAGGGGAACACGCGCACCAGCGCCGCTGCACATGTTGCTGAGGCTGTTGTTGATGATGACAAATAATTATGCCTAGGAGCTTTGTAATTGGTGGCCCTTTGAAATAACCACTCATCGCGCAATTCACATGTTATGACGCCTGGTGTGATTCTACGTTTCTGTCACGCAATATTACACGTGTTAATTACACTATTCGCATTAGACAACATTCATATCAAGTCTTTTTTCGAAGCAGTTTGGAGCAAGGGAGAACCTCTGCAGCAAAGCATCTGCTCTTCACGCAAAAATCCTGTGTGCGATTGCCACTAGAATCCAAGGTTTCTGACATTTTAATTTGAATCTATCTGGAATTTTCGTTCACGAACAACGCTCATTTTTTCGCACACAGCCAAAAGCGCCATCGCCGACACCGACACTAACGCCGACATCGAAATTTCTGCGAAACGAGCTCTTCAACAATGCCGCGTTAAAATAAATAGTTCGAAAGCAGCAGCGTAATCGACTTAGGAAGAATCATATTGGAACCGATTGCTCTAGTTATGCTGGCTAATTGTTAAATGACGTGTTTCACATGCGCTGCCCATCACATATCTGATGAAAATGTAACACGAAGACACTTTAACTGATCAACCATTTCTGTTTTTTTTTGGTGTTAAATGTAATACTATCATGCGGAGAAACTCGGTTTATTTTTTAAACTTCAAAATTACCGCTGTTTGTGTTTTCGCATTGACGGACATACAATTAGATTTTGACAATTTTTTGTCAGCGTGGTCACCATCATATTGCATGATTGTATTATATCATGAATGTAGCTTCCTGAGAAAAAAAATGCGTCCATAATCTGCAGTTGTTATAAATCTAGCTTTTCAGTTGACATTTACACTATGATTGATTATTATTCAGTTTCAGTTTCAGTTTATTGCTTTCAAAAAAGTAGTACAAGATCAACAAATATACAGGCGAGGGTCCCAAAGTAAAAGAACTGTAGTGGGACCCCCGGTTAATTATACAATAATTGAGGGTAATAACTAACACAGCAAGTGAACGGGATTATTGGCAAAATCTAAACATAAAACATTAACACTGAGATCAGTAAAACACGAAAAAGCGCAGCAAGAAAAACCTGTAAAAAAAGTCGATTTGACAACAGCCATGACATGGGTACACTTAGTGCAGGTAGTGATGCCTAAGGTCATTTTTAAAAAGTGCAAGGGAAACACGAGATTTGATAGCTGTAGGCAAGTCATTCCAAAGTGAAACTGCAGTGAACCCAGATGTTTTTTTACCGTAATTACTGTGAACTGTGGGTAACAAGAAATTGTTATTAGCTGCAAATCTCGTCACTTTTTATTCTGCAATAAATCATGTGACATGAATGGAAGTGTGAGGTTGCTATGAAGCAGCTTGTGGAATAAGACGACTTTGTTGAACTGGAACAAATAAATAACAGGCAAGATATTGTAAGAGTGGAATAACACAGATGCATTGGATTGTATGGAACTAGCAGTGGTGGTGCGTACTGACCGATTTTGGATAGGTTAAATTGATGACAAGTGACAAGCGTACGTGTTTCCCCATGAAACGATACCGTAGCTAATGTGACTATGAATGAAAGCAAAGGCGAGCTTTGATCAATGCACGAATGCCAAACGATGTCTTATGCTTGAGATGGTGGAAGTGACAGCGAATTGTAATGTTAGGGTCAAGATGTATGCCAAGAAAAGTGACATCATCGCAAGCGGGTATAGAATGAGTCCCAAGTTTTAGTTCGGGAGTAAATGTTAAGGGCCTTTGAGCAGTCTTAAACACCATATATTTTGTTTTTGAGGGATTAGGAACTAAGTAATTACTGCTACACCAATTCATAATGTTACGCAATGCAAGATTTAGCCTTGAAGTAAGAACAGTAATAGGTTTATCGGATGAAGATATGATAGTGTCACCGGCGTATAAAATGCAATGATCGCGATTGGAGGAGTTAAGCAAATCCGGAAGATCAATAATATATAAAATGAAAAGCAAAGGACCTATAACTGAGCCCTGTGGTACACCCTGGTTAATGCATTTAGTTGCCGAGAATGTGTCCGCTACGTGTACTGTATATTGTGGGTCAAGTAAATAGTTTTAGATGTGAAGCATCTTATGGCGGAGCTTAATCCGGTGTGCGGCGTGACATCCCTTACTGCGCATGCGCAAACCCTTTAAAAAGATAAATAAAAAACCTCCTCTCCCCCCTCTCTCTCCTCTAGGCATCCCTCCCCGCGGCAACCACACCCTCACTGCGCATGCGCCTCCCCTCCTCTCTCCCCCTCTAGGCATCCCTGCCCGCGGCGTCCACACTCTCACTGCGCATGCGCGTCCCCCCCTTTATCTCCTCTCCTACGCTCCCCCCCTCTCTCCTCTACGCATCCCTGCCCACGGCGTCCACACTACCACTGCGCATGCGCGTCCCCCCCCATCTCTCTGCTCTCCTACGCTCCCCCCCTCTCTCCTCGCGACGCCGACGCAGGCAGCGTCTGCCAGCGAGTTTCTTGGTTGAAAAAACCGACTGCTCGCGTTGCACAACCGTTCACTGGCCACCCCGTATATATGGCAATGGATCTTGACCTCCAAGGTGGTGCCGGTGGGAGATTTCTCCTGTGTATCGTTGAACAATAAAAATTCGCAGCGTGCGCGTTAACTAAAAGCGGAGTGCGGGTCTCTGTGTCAAGTCGAAGTCTTCTGTCTCTCATTGCCCATTAGCCGCGATTGGCATGTTCCAGCAGGAAACACTGCTCCATCACTGCCTGCTTTGCGCCTCCCCAGTTTTCTCTCCTGCGCAACGCTGCGATGAGCGCCAGCGTCAACGCCGCCGCCAGTGTAAGCGTGAGCGCCCGCTGCTTCACATCTTCACATGGTTCCCTTTAGCGGGAGATGGTGTAATTTTTTTAGCGTAGTCTCCGAATTCTTCAAATAAGTGTGACTGGGCTAATTGGAATAGTGATGAATAAAGGCCGAATTTTTTGGCATTAAAAAAAGCGCGTTTCAGGCGCCAAAAATAGGCAGGTAAAACACCGTTTTGGTCTCGAAAATTGTAAATATAGGGACAAAAATACTTTTACATAAATTCAAATACTTTCGCACAAAGACGTGCGCGAGCTGCATCTACGACAGGAGAGCAGAAAATGTGATTGTTTATGATGGCACAAAGGCGCCGACGGTTGAACACAGCCATACAATTGCCCTTTTTCCCGCACTGTTCGCAGAACACGGCCTCCGCTTATTGTCTAGCATGGTGAGTCAAGTGTCTACCGTCGAATCAACGCACTCGTGGGTCTGTCTCTTTTTTTTTAGGGGCGAAGCTCCTTAGGCCATCACGAAATCCGTTGTCGCGGAGGTTCGCCGTAGTCCCTAGTCGAAGCGCAGATGCGAAATATCTGTGCGCAATACCGTCTGCAGAGCGTACATAGCGCGCCTATGGTGCAAAAAAAGCAAACAAGATAAAATGCCACAACACCGCAATAACACCGACATTTAACCACCCATCAATCAAAGCCTATGACAGAACAAAAGGTTAACAAGAACGAAATAAAAGGCTGTTAACCAGAACGAAATAGAAGGCCACGATTCCCGATCCGATGCACGCTGCTTCGCCCCATCTTCAGCATTCACTTCGTGGATCTACAGCCATTTTTTCGGCGTAACTAAGAAGGGCAACACAGGAGGAGATAGCCAGAGCTCTAAAAGACCAAGAGGCAGGGACGCCTCGTATTAGCCGGGTATAATCAATTAGGGCCTATTTCTTCCCTGTCGGTGAACACCATAAAAGGTCCCTCTTGAGGTTTGAGCATTTGGAGCTGACAAGCGTGTTGCATGCACTGGGCGCTCACGACCACGTCTGCCAGGATTTCCAACGCTACGCGCCACGGTAAGACGTGAAACTGAAGGCCGCTTGCTCTTCACGCGGGTGCGCGCCCTAAGATGGAGGGGCGACGTACACCAAGGAATGGTAATGCATGGTTAGCTGTGCTCTTAGGTCGCTCATGTACGTAGACATTGGTGCTCTGACGTCGCTCACAGTAGCACGTGACACTGCAAGAAATATCAGGGGCGGCATGTGTAGTTTGTTTAATGTGTTGCTTGAATAGATGAACCAAAGCTTAGAGAAATAAAAAAAAACAGAAACACCTATATAATATAGCGCGTTAGAACAGTAAAATAACAACCAATCATCACACAATGCTGACTGTGCAACGAGTGTGTGGTTTATTGCTTCCCACCCTCTGCAAAGTGCTCAGCCATAATTCTTCATCGTTATCACTCAAATACAGTGTCAACAAAGTGCACATATACCTTACAGATTTGTAGCGGGTACGTCGCTTATCCAGAGAAAGACAAATAACGGCTTAGCGGGTGCTGCCCTACTCCACAAAAATTATGATTTATGGGGTAGTCAATACATTGTGGAAAACCAAAACTGCAAACACAGTTGGCCTTGCCCCAACAGGAAGCTACGCTCAAAATTCGCATTAGGCAGTATCGTAATCGTTGGTGAATTTTCGTCGTTCTTTTGATCTCCTTTACCCTGAAGGCCCTGCACGGTATCGTTCTGCACCTTCCCGCGGCTCCACAAAGGGACCCCCTGTTTCCTTCCCACCGCCACACTCAGGTCTGCAGGGCGGTTCTTGAATTCCTTCGGGACACTGGACTGGACAACCGACTGTGGAAGCCACCCGCCGCGTCCTCAACCATTAACGCCACTTTCCTCTTCTCCTTTCCCCTTCCAAGCGTTCCTTCCCCCTCTACATTCCTCTGTAGACGCTGAGACATGCTCCTATTTAGGGTTGCAGAAATAGCGTCCTTTCCTCTCCTCAACATCTTCTCTTCCAAATTCTCGCGTCCCATTTCTCCGTTGCTAGCGGTTGTTTTCCGGAAGTTGGTTGGACTAGAGAGCTAGGTTGAACCCCATAGAGTTCCGAAAAGTCAATGTGGCCCTGCAACATGAATAATGGTCTCAAGCTGCACTTGCAAGCGAAATTTGAGCTTGAATAGTACTCATATAGACGCCGAAATTATTGAAACCAGGCATTGATAGGCACTTATAGGCATTTAGGCGCAAACCCCAAAAATAGGCGTTTATAGCCACTGTAAAAACACTATCAAAGCCCTTCTTAACGTCTGATTCATGCTCATATATCAAAGTGGCACGATAAGAACGCTAGGAACAAAATAGGCATTTGCCTAAAATCCGGTCTCTAGTGATGAAACAGGTTGGTGACACTTTTTGCGCATTGCTTCAGTTGGCAGATGAATGGGGACGGTGCATTGGCTGTGCTCTTTCGAAGTTGTCGAAGAAGTGGTTTCGTCAGAATTACTAGTAATGCCAATAAACAAAGCCGCCATTTTACCATGTGAGAGAGCGGGTTCTCAATCAGCCTATTAATGAGTGTAGGTATTGAAAAGTAGTCGCCCTAATCTACTTCCTTGTGGGACACCAGAAAAAACTGGCAGATACCATATGTTCGTTATTACGTAAATACAATTTTATCAATTCTGGAGCTTGCCCTCGAATTCCGAGGTACCATAGCTTCTCTGAATGTAATTCATGATTTACAAGGTCAAACTCTTTTCTTCATATTCCCATCTCGAAAGCCATGTTCTCAAATTGCGAGAGAATATGTTCTTTTTGTTCTAAAGGCGCTAGTTCGGTCGATTCGATCTTTCGGAATGCTAATTGGCACGGCGTGAGCTATATGATTTTGTCCACAAATTTGATGAACTTACAGTGCAGAATTCTTTCTGGAGCTTCGTACAAGGCAGGGAGTACGGACACAAGCCTATATATTCGCCCAAATGATTTTTGTTCTCCTTTGTTTTACATAAAACAGTTAGTTTTGCAATCTGTAGTTTTCTGGAAATACCGTTGTAGCTAAACAAAGGTTGAAAATACCTGCGATGGTGGGCGCTAGAACATCTGCGACTTATTTTACAGGTTTTATCTGAATATCATCAACATATCAACATCTGCTATTTGTTAGGCTGAGCATAATGGATAGTATTTCATCTGTTGCCACAGGCTTTAAAAAGACTGTTTTATCACTGTGAATGTTTATGTGCACATATATTTCCGGCAAGGACACGCCCGTTTTCATTGACGTAAAAAAAGTCATTGAAATGTCAAAAGTCCAAAATGAAATGTTTTTTTTGCCCTGCTGAAATGATTGCTTCTTTGATCTTTTTTGGACGTACTGTATCGATTATTGTTGTATCTATTATTATTGTATGTTCTTTTTTTTTCTTTTTCCTCACATGGTATGCAGAAGGGAACTGTGGCAATACTCCAGTATCAAACCAATTATTTTCATTCCTGTTCAAGTGGCTCAACCTTGAAGTGTTCTTTTTTCACATTTACTGTACACTGCTTTGAATAACGTATGTTGACAATCTGCTCTAGCTATTCTTGTTGCTGTTACCGTTTTCCACGCTTTATGTATGACAAAATATTGAACTGTCCAGACTGACTGCAAACCCCTTCCCCCACTGTAATGCCTCTGGCGCTGTGGGTACCGAATAAATAATAATATTAAATGTATTTGCCAGCTCTGTCCCCGTTAGTTCTTTGCCATCAATATTTGGAGTAGGCATGTGATTTGTGACTCTTTATATAGGAACAATGCGTTTAAATGAGTCCAAACCACGTCATGACGGCCATTCGTAACATCTAAATATGTGAAGTAATATTAAGTTCGAGTTGATCGTAGTTATTTACTTAATGTATTTCGCAATTTCTTGAAGTAAACATAAATCATCAGACGCATGTGGAGTCGGAAACTTCCTGTACAACATTCTGTATAATTGTTTTCCTTACGAAACTCAGGTGTAATCCATGGTTTGCGAATTTTTGGAGGTGGCGTACATGTTATAAAGGGGACATAGGAGTGACATATCCGTTTAAAATACCAGTAGACGGCTCCTATTTGTGTACGTGCTATTCTCTCACAGCTTGCTTAGCACTGAGGTGACAGACAACGCGAAAACCACTTCGTTCCCTGGAGCGGCCGTATTCTTTTACACCAGCGTTTTGTAGAGTTACGGCAGATCGGATCCAAAAGAGTTAGCTGCTAGCCATACTTCGTAGAACACTGCAATTTGTTGCTGTTACATTCACTGCATCTCACTGGCGGCTAAATTGTGAACCTTTTCTTCGAATCTCAGTTTGCGTCCCATATATTTCGTTATGATATCACAAGTTATCGTCTTAGTATTCCCGCATAATTTTCTATTCGTGTACTTTTTCGCGTAATTCATTACACCCATAGCAACTTTCTATGTCACTAAAGGCTACAGATAATTACTGAACGTTTTTGCTGTTTCCACATTTGTAGTGTGAGTTAATCAGGTTCTTCGGATTTTCCTGCGAGACGTACGAGGCCACCACCGACGATGGGTACATCGTAGAAGTTGACAGGGTTGGACAGACGACAAAGGACAACGGTACTTCATCAACAAAAAACGGAACCAATCGCAACCCAATTCTTCTGGTGCCAGGCATATTGTCAGACTCGGGTTCCTGGTTCATTAACTACCCCTCGCAGAGCGCAGGTAAGCGAATTATTTGTGACATAGCTACACGCGTAAGGTGTGCGACAAAAAAACAATAAACAGTGAGTGATGGGGCCGTCTTTAGAGAGTTGTGAAACACTTGACGACCTGATTAGCTGAGGTAACATGAAAAAAATTAAGCGGGAACAAATCTCTGATTTTTCACAAATCTCATTCAAAGACCTACGGAGACTGTGGCTGGGAATTATATCTACCATAAACTGATGTATGTTTTTGTGTAATCTTGCATGATACTGATTAATTTTTACTGTTTATCAGAAATAACGTTTGCATAAGTTTTCTGTTACGTGGAATGCGCAAGCCCTATTTGTTTGTACGCAAGTCATGTAGATGCAGTGCATCATAAATACATATCTTTTTTTTGCTGCCAGTATGATTATGCCAATGAGTGTGTAGGGTGGTTAGGTCATTCTGAAGATGTTCGTTCACGGCCTCCTTCCTGGTCTCCCGCAACATTGTTCAATTCTTGCTGGTAGACGCGCTTAAATGCCGCGCCATTAAGTGTAGCACAAAAATGACACAGCTTGGTTTGGTATCCAGGCATGGCTGCCAGGGCTCAATGGAAGCACGGCGCGGTCTGCCTTGAGATTGCCATTAAGTACATTTAGGCATGCAATACCGTTAAAGAAAAATACCGTGAGAATATTTTATACGGCCGAATTCTGGAGAGCATTTCTGCTCAAAACAAGGCACGGCAAATTCGTGCCCGTAAACTGAAATGTGGACAACCAACCAAGATTTTTCTGCAACAGGAGTGTTCACGAAGGGAAGTAAAGTGTATTTTTATAGCATACTGTCGACGCAATGGAGACCATTTGCGGCCCAAAGGATGCGAAAAACTGCGTCGTGGTGGTCTAATGGTTAAGGCGCTCGACTGCTGACCCGATGGTCACCGGATGAAATCCCAGCCGCGGCATAGTATATTCGATGGAAGCGAAAATGCTGAATGCCCGTGCACTTAGATTTAGGTGCACGATGAAGAACCCCAGGTTGTCAAAATTTCGAGAGCACTCCACCATGGCGCCCGACATAATCATGCGCGTGTTTTTGGGACGCCTTAACAATTATCCCTATGTTGTGAGGCGAGCGAGTCTTCTGCCTGTGCAATCCGCATTGTTCCTTAATGATACCGAGAATTTCACGCATTTTGGTACAAAGATTTCGCGTCTTCTCATTATAGATATTATGGTGAAGCTGTTCGACTCTAGCCGCTGCGTTTCCAGTGGGTTTTCTGGACGGCTCGCATTCATACCTCGACAAAAATATTCAGCGAAAAATTTGTCATAGAATAGAGCGGACTTCTGCGGCGGTGCTTACAGAAAATAAATATAGGCAACAATACTGAGAGCGGAGGTGAAGGAGATGCTCACAAGGCGGCAAATGCCTCGGCGTTGTGTGGCCACACTACTGTAGTAAGACGCAGGGCACTGCGATAAACCGAAGAAGACAAGGGACTGAGACGGTACCGCGGAGAAAAAACCTGATAAAATTAAGAGTTTCGCTTCAAGGCGTTTCGTTTCGCTTTGGGCAACAGGAAATAATGAAGTGCACCATACAAAAGCGGATGTGAATGTTCCTGGTTTTCTTTATTAGGCTGAACAATACTTCAGTTTGAACGCCATTGCGGAAGTGCAGTCAGCATAGGCGAACCTGCAAAAACTTGTCCACGTGCTTTCATAGAGCGCTTTTTATAGTGATCATAACTATGACAGCAATATGGAAAGGAGGGCTGGATTTTAGCAGGATGGCTTACAGCGCACACTGACACAAGGACGAAGTAGATACAGGAAGACTGAAGCGCTTGTCTTCGTGTATCTACTTCGTCCTTGTGTCAGTGTGCGCTGTAAGCCATTATGGATCTTCACCAACTAGTCCGGTCAAAAACCTTGATTTTACCAGGTGCCGCTTGAACACGATGCCTAGCAAGCGAACTTTTGCTGCAACGCAGTATCGAATGCGAACTGGGTTATATGAACTGAACACATTAACAAATTATAATTCAAGAACATCCCTACAGCGCTTGCAATGCTCATGTAATAGTTCACTCCCTGCACGTCAACGCGGCATCTAGAGAGAATTAGTTGGTGAATCTTCGTGCTAACAGCATGTATTGAGGGAGCGGTGATTGTACGTAGAACAGAAAGTCAGGCACTGGTTTCAAACATGTTTGGGTGCACGTAGTACGTCCTTACTCGTGGATGTCTTTTCAATGGCACATGCAACTACAAATTAGCCAGTCAATAGTTCTGTGCCTTGCCATTCCTATGGCCATTTAGAAGGTTGCTGTACCTGTAACTTTCAGCATATTAAGAGGCTGTTGCAGAAAACTAGTAGACACACTGCCCAGCTCAATTATGAAAATGGGAATGTCCTAATGTTTGTGTCTTCTGGATGGCGGTGGCTGAAAGGTGATTTGATGTAGAACAGGGGGTGGAAAAAAGAAAAGGCCTGTCGAATGATATTGTATATGATTGTTACATTCAATGTTACACTGGTCGAGGAAACCTTATTCATGCTCGGGTGTAGATGGTCGGACCCTGCCGATGGGAGGGCCGGAGTATGTTGTCTTAAAATATATCCGGCAGGTATGCTTGTGCACAAGTGACTTGGTACAGCGCTAGGAGTGCATACGGGGCTATTCGTGCTCTACGCCGATAAAAATACAAGTGAGTGTGGCGCCGTAAGCGGCACCTGGGGCTAGCAGCGGCACAGCTAGAAGAATCACCGTCGTACCGCGTAATGAGGTATGGAGAGGGGTAAATGAATGCGCAATGTAGCAAAAAGACCTGCGTCTAATCGTGAGATACGATAATGGGTACGGTTAGGGTGGCATAATATTGAACATGTCAGCTGTTTGTTGCGGCAGCTAGCGACACCGATAAAACGAGTGCGTTGGGATTGTTCGAGCATGCCGTTATGATTTCCAAATCTTTCGCAATATAAGTCATGCATACGGGGCTATTCGTGTTCTACGCCGATAAAAATACAAGTGAGTGTGGCGCCGTAAGCGGCACCTGGGGCTAGCAGCGGCACAGCTAGAAGAATCACCGTCGTACCGCGTAATGAGGAATGGAGAGGCGTAAATGAATGCGCAATGTAGCAGAAAAACCTGCGTCTAATCGTCAGATACGATAATGGGTATGGTTAGGGTGGCATAATATTGAACATGTCAGCTGTTTGTTGCGACAGCTAGCGACACCGATAAAACGAGTGCGTTGGGATTGTTCGAGCATGCCGTTATGATTTCCAAATCTTTCGCAATATAAGTCATGCATACGGGGCTATTCGTGTTCTACGCCGATAAAAATACAAGTGAGTGTGGCGCCGTAAGCGGCACCTGGGGCTAGCAGCGGCACAGCTAGAAGAATCACCGTCGTACCGCGTAATGAGGAATGGAGAGGCCTAAATGAATGCGCAATGTAGCAGAAAAACCTGCGTCTAATCGTCAGATACGATAATGGGTACGGTTAGGGTGGCATAATATTGAACATGTCAGCTGTTTGTTGCGACAGCTAGCGACACCGAATAAAACGAGTGCGTTGGGATTGTTCGAGCATGCCGTTATGATTTCCAAATCTTTCGCAATATAAGTGATGCATACGGGGCTATTCGTGTTCTACGCCGATAAAAATACAAGTGAGTGTGGCGCCGTAAGCGGCACCTGGGGCTAGCAGAGGCACAGCTAGAAGAATCACCGTCGTACCGCGTAATGAGGAATGGAGAGGCGTAAATGAATGCGCAATGTAGCAGAAAAAACCTGCGTCTAATCGTCAGATACGATAATGGGTACGGTTAGGGTGGCATAATATTGAACATGTCAGCTGTTTGTTGCGACAGCTAGCGACACCAATAAAACGAGTGCGTTGGGATTGTTCGAGCATGCCGTTATGATTTCCAAATCTTTCGCAATATAAGTGATGCATACGGGGCTATTCGTGTTCTACGCCGATAAAAATACAAGTGAGTGTGGCGCCGTAAGCGGCACCTGGGGCTAGCAGAGGCACAGCTAGAAGAATCACCGTCGTACCGCGTAATGAGGAATGGAGAGGCGTAAATGAATGCGCAATGTAGCAAAAAAACCTGCGTCTAATCGTGAGATACGATAACGGGTACGGTTAGGGTGGCATAATATTGAACATGTCAGCTGTTTGTTGCGACAGCTAGCGACACCGATAAAACGAGTGCGTTGGGATTGTTCGAGCATGGCCGTTATGATTTCCAAATCTTTCGCAATATAAGTCATGCATACGGGGCTATTCGTGTTCTACGCCGATAAAAATACAAGTGAGTGTGGCGCCGTAAGCGGCACCTGGGGCTAGCAGCGGCACAGCTAGAAGAATCACCGTCGTACCGCGTAATGAGGAATGGAGAGGCCTAAATGAATGCGCAATGTAGCAGAAAAAACCTGCGTCTAATCGTCAGATACGATAATGGGTACGGTTAGGGTGGCATAATATTGAACATGTCAGCTGTTTGTTGCGACAGCTAGCGACACCAATAAAACGAGTGCGTTGGGATTGTTCGAGCATGCCGTTATGATTTCCAAATCTTTCGCAATATAAGTGATGCATACGGGGCTATTCGTGTTCTACGCCGATAAAAATACAAGTGAGTGTGGCGCCGTAAGCGGCACCTGGGGCTAGCAGAGGCACAGCTAGAAGAATCACCGTCGTACCGCGTAATGAGGAATGGAGAGGCGTAAATGAATGCGCAATGTAGCAAAAAAAACCTGCGTCTAATCGTCAGATACGATAACGGGTACGGTTAGGGTGGCATAATATTGAACATGTCAGCTGTTTGTTGCGAAAGCTAGCGACACCGATAAAACGAGTGCGTTGGGATTGTTCGAGCATGCCGTTATGATTTCCAAATCTTTCGCAATATAAGTCATGCATACGGGGCTATTCGTGTTCTACGCCGATAAAAATACAAGTCAGTGTGGCGCCGTAAGCGGCACCTGGGGCTAGCAGCGGCACAGCTAGAAGAATCACCGTCGTACCGCGTAATGAGGTATGGAGAGGCGTAAACTGAATGCGCAATGTAGCAGAAAAAACCTGCGTCTAATCGTGAGATACGATAATGGGTACGGTTAGGGTGGCATAATATTGAACATGTCAGCTGTTTGTTGCGGACAGCTAGCGACACCGATAAAACGAGTGCGTTGGGATTGTTCGAGCATGCCGTTATGATTTCCAAATCTTTCGCAATATAAGTCATGCATACGGGGCTATTCGTGTTCTACGCCGATAAAAATACAAGTGAGTGTGGCGCCGTAAGCGGCACCTGGGGCTAGCAGCGGCACAGCTAGAAGAATCACCGTCGTACCGCGTAATGAGGAATGGAGAGGCGTAAATGAATGCGCAATGTAGCAGAAAAACCTGCGTCTAATCGTCAGATACGATAATGGGTATGGTTAGGGTGGCATAATATTGAACATGTCAGCTGTTTGTTGCGACAGCTAGCGACACCGATAAAACGAGTGCGTTGGGATTGTTCGAGCATGCCGTTATGATTTCCAAATCTTTCGCAATATAAGTCATGCATACGGGGCTATTCGTGTTCTACGCCGATAAAAATACAAGTGAGTGTGGCGCCGTAAGCGGCACCTGGGGCTAGCAGCGGCACAGCTAGAAGAATCACCGTCGTACCGCGTAATGAGGAATGGAGAGGCGTAAATGAATGCGCAATGTAGCAGAAAAACCTGCGTCTAATCGTCAGATACGATAATGGGTACGGTTAGGGTGGCATAATATTGAACATGTCAGCTGTTTGTTGCGACAGCTAGCGACACCGATAAAACGAGTGCGTTGGGATTGTTCGAGCATGCCGTTATGATTTCCAAATCTTTCGCAATATAAGTCATGCATACGGGGCTATTCGTGTTCTACGCCGATAAAAATACAAGTGAGTGTGGCGCCGTAAGCGGCACCTGGGGCTAGCAGCGGCACAGCTAGAAGAATCACCGTCGTACCGCGTAATGAGGTATGGAGAGGCGTAAATGAATGCGCAATGTAGCAGAAAAAACCTGCGTCTAATCGTGAGATACGATAACGGGTATGGTTAGGGTGGCATAATATTGAACATGTCAGCTGTTTGTTGCGACAGCTAGCGACACCGATAAAACGAGTGCGTTGGGATTGTTCGAGCATGGCCGTTATGATTTCCAAATCTTTCGCAATATAAGTCATGCATACGGGGCTATTCGTGTTCTACGCCGATAAAAATACAAGTGAGTGTGGCGCCGTAAGCGGCACCTGGGGCTAGCAGCGGCACAGCTAGAAGAATCACCGTCGTACCGCGTAATGAGGAATGGAGAGGCCTAAATGAATGCGCAATGTAGCAGAAAAACCTTGCGTCTAATCGTCAGATACGATAATGGGTACGGTTAGGGTGGCATAATATTGAACATGTCAGCTGTTTGTTGCGACAGCTAGCGACACCGATAAAACGAGTGCGTTGGGATTGTTCGAGCATGCCGTTATGATTTCCAAATCTTTCGCAATATAAGTCATGCATACGGGGCTATTCGTGTTCTACGCCGATAAAAATACAAGTGAGTGTGGCGCCGTAAGCGGCACCTGGGGCTAGCAGCGGCACAGCTAGAAGAATCACCGTCGTACCGCGTAATGAGGAATGGAGAGGCGTAAATGAATGCGCAATGTAGCAAAAAAACCTGCGTCTAATCGTGAGATACGATAACGGGTACGGTTAGGGTGGCATAATATTGAACATATCAGCTGTTTGTTGCGACAGCTAGCGACACCGATAAAACGAGTGCGTTGGGATTGTTCGAGCATGCCGTTATGATTTCCAAATCTTTCGCAATATAAGTCATGCATACGGGGCTATTCGTGTTCTGCGCCGATAAAAATACGAGTGAGTGTGGCGCCGTAAGCGGCACCTGGGGCTAGCAGCGACACAGCTAGAAGAATCACCGTCGTACCGCGTAATGAGGTATGGAGAGGCGTAAATGAATGCGCAATGTAGCAGAAAAACCTGCGTCTAATCGTCAGATACGATAATGGGTACGGTTAGGGTGGCATAATATTGAACATGTCAGCTGTTTGTTGCGACAGCTAGCGACACCGATAAAACGAGTGCGTTGGGATTGTTCGAGCATGCCGTTATGATTTCCAAATCTTTCGCAATATAAGTCATGCATACGGGGCTATTCGTGTTCTACGCCCATAAAAATACAAGTGAGTGTGGCGCCGTAAGCGGCACCTGGGGCTAGCAGCGGCACAGCTAGAAGAATCACCGTCGTACCGCGTAATGAGGAATGGAGAGGCGTAAATGAATGCGCAATGTAGCAAAAAAACCTGCGTCTAATCGTGAGATACGATAACGGGTACGGTTAGGGTGGCATAATATTGAACATGTCAGCTGTTTGTTGCGACAGCTAGCGACACCGATAAAACGAGTCCGGTGGGATTGTTCGAGCATGCCGTTATGATTTCCAAATCTTTCGCAATATAAGTCATGCATACGGGGCTATTCGTGTTCTGCGCCGATAAAAATACAAGTGAGTGTGGCGCCGTAAGCGGCACCTGGGGCTAGCAGCGACACAGCTAGAAGAATCACCGTCGTACCGCGTAATGAGGTATGGAGAGGCGTAAATGAATGCGCAATGTAGCAGAAAAACCTGCGTCTAATCGTCAGATACGATAATGGGTACGGTTAGGGTGGCATAATATTGAACATGTCAGCTGTTTGTTGCGACAGCTAGCGACACCGATAAAACGAGTGCGTTGGGATTGTTCGAGCATGCCGTTATGATTTCCAAATCTTTCGCAATATAAGTCATGCATACGGGGCTATTCGTGTTCTACGCCCATAAAAATACAAGTGAGTGTGGCGCCGTAAGCGGCACCTGGGGCTAGCAGCGGCACAGCTAGAAGAATCACCGTCGTACAGCGCAATGAGGAATGGAGAGGCGTAAATGAATGCGCAATGTAGCAAAAAAACCTGCGTCTAATCGTGAGATACGATAACGGGTACGGTTAGGGTGGCATAATATTGAACATGTCAGCTGTTTGTTGCGACAGCTAGCGACACCGATAAAACGAGTGCGTTGGGATTGTTCGAGCATGGCGTTATGATTTCCAAATCTTTCGCAATATAAGTCATGCATACGGGGCTATTCGTGTTCTACGCCCATAAAAATACAAGTGAGTGTGGCGCCGTAAGCGGCACCTGGGGCTAGCAGCGGCACAGCTAGAAGAATCACCGTCGTACCGCGTAATGAGGTATGGAGAGGGGTAAATGAATGCGCAATGTAGCAGAAAAACCTGCGTCTAATCGCCAGATACGATAATGGGTATGGTTAGGGTGGCATAATATTGAACATGTCAGCTGTTTGTTGCGACAGCTAGCGACACCGATAAAACGAGTGCGTTGGGATTGTTCGAGCATGCCGTTATGATTTCCAAATCTTTCGCAATATAAGTCATGCATACGGGGCTATTCGTGTTCTACGCCGATAAAAATACAAGTGAGTGTGGCGCCGTAAGCGGCACCTGGGGCTAGCAGCGGCACAGCTAGAAGAATCACCGTCGTACCGCGTAATGAGGAATGGAGAGGCGTAAATGAATGCGCAATGTAGCAGAAAAAACCTGCGTCTAATCGTCAGATACGATAATGGGTATGGTTAGGGTGGCATAATATTGAACATGTCAGCTGTTTGTTGCGACAGCTAGCGACACCGATAAAACGAGTGCGTTGGGATTGTTCGAGCATGCCGTTATGATTTCCAAATCTTTCGCAATATAAGTCATGCATACGGGGCTATTCGTGTTCTACGCCGATAAAAATACAAGTGAGTGTGGCGCCGTAAGCGGCACCTGGGGCTAGCAGCGGCACAGCTAGAAGAATCACCGTCGTACCGCGTAATGAGGTATGGAGAGGCGTAAATGAATGCGCAATGTAGCAGAAAAACCTGCGTCTAATCGTCAGATACGATAATGGGTATGGTTAGGGTGGCATAATATTGAACATGTCAGCTGTTTGTTGCGACAGCTAGCGACACCGATAAAACGAGTGCGTTGGGATTGTTCGAGCATGCCGTTATGATTTCCAAATCTTTCGCAATATAAGTCATGCATACGGGGCTATTCGTGTTCTACGCCGATAAAAATACAAGTGAGTGTGGCGCCGTAAGCGGCACCTGGGGCTAGCAGCGGCACAGCTAGAAGAATCACCGTCGTACCGCGTAATGAGGAATGGAGAGGCGTAAATGAATGCGCAATGTAGCAGAAAAACCTGCGTCTAATCGTCAGATACGATAATGGGTACGGTTAGGGTGGCATAATATTGAACATGTCAGCTGTTTGTTGCGACAGCTAGCGACACCGATAAAACGAGTGCGTTGGGATTGTTCGAGCATGCCGTTATGATTTCCAAATCTTTCGCAATATAAGTCATGCATACGGGGCTATTCGTGTTCTACGCCGATAAAAATACAAGTGAGTGTGGCGCCGTAAGCGGCACCTGGGGCTAGCAGCGGCACAGCTAGAAGAATCACCGTCGTACCGCGTAATGAGGTATGGAGAGGCGTAAATGAATGCGCAATGTAGCAGAAAAACCTGCGTCTAATCGTCAGATACGATAATGGGTATGGTTAGGGTGGCATAATATTGAACATGTCAGCTGTTTGTTGCGACAGCTAGCGACACCGATAAAACGAGTGCGTTGGGATTGTTCGAGCATGCCGTTATGATTTCCAAATCTTTCGCAATATAAGTCATGCATACGGGGCTATTCGTGTTCTACGCCGATAAAAATACAAGTGAGTGTGGCGCCGTAAGCGGCACCTGGGGCTAGCAGCGGCACAGCTAGAAGAATCACCGTCGTACCGCGTAATGAGGAATGGAGAGGCCTAAATGAATGCGCAATGTAGCAGAAAAACCTGCGTCTAATCGTCAGATACGATAATGGGTACGGTTAGGGTGGCATAATATTGAACATGTCAGCTGTTTGTTGCGACAGCTAGCGACACCGATAAAACGAGTGCGTTGGGATTGTTCGAGCATGCCGTTATGATTTCCAAATCTTTCGCAATATAAGTCATGCATACGGGGCTATTTGTGTTCTACGCCGATAAAAATACAAGTGAGTGTGGCGCCGTAAGCGGCACCTGGGGCTAGCAGCGGCACAGCTAGAAGAATCATCCGTCGTACCGCGTAATGAGGAATGGAGAGGCCGTAAATGAATGCGCAATGTAGCAGAATAACCTGCGTCTAATCGTCAGATACGATAACGGGTACGGTTAGGGTGGCATAATATTGAACATGTCAGCTGTTTGTTGCGACAGCTAGCGACACCGATAAAACGAGTGCGTTGGGATTGTTCGAGCATGCCGTTATGATTTCCAAATCTTTCGCAATATAAAGTCATGCATACGGGGCTATTCGTGTTCTACGCCGATAAAAATACAAGTGAGTGTGGCGCCGTAAGCGGCACCTGGGGCTAGCAGCGGCACAGCTAGAAGAATCACCGTCGTACCGCGTAATGAGGAATGGAGAGGCGTAAATGAATGCGCAATGTAGCAGAAAAAACCTGCGTCTAATCGTCAGATACGATAACGGGTACGGTTAGGGTGGCATAATATTGAACATGTCAGCTGTTTGTTGCGACAGCTAGCGACACCGATAAAACGAGTGCGTTGGGATTGTTCGAGCATGGCGTTATGATTTCCAAATCTTTCGCAATATAAGTCATGCATACGGGGCTATTCGTGTTCTACGCCGATAAAAATACAAGTGAGTGTGGCGCCGTAAGCGGCACCTGGGGCTAGCAGCGGCACAGCTAGAAGAATCACCGTCGTACCGCGTAATGAGGTATGGAGAGGCGTAAATGAATGCGCAATGTAGCAGAAAAACCTGCGTCTAATCGTCAGATACGATAACGGGTACGGTTAGGGTGGCATAATATTGAACATGTCAGCTGTTTGTTGCGACAGCTAGCGACACCGATAAAACGAGTGCGTTGGGATTGTTCGAGCATGCCGTTATGATTTCCAAATCTTTCGCAATATAAGTCATGCATACGGGGCTATTCGTGTTCTACGCCGATAAAAATACAGTGAGTGTGGCGCCGTAAGCGGCACCTGGGGCTAGCAGCGGCACAGCTAGAAGAATCACCGTCGTACCGCGTAATGAGGTATGGAGAGGCGTAAATGAATGCGCAATGTAGCAGAAAAACCTGCGTCTAATCGTCAGATACGATAATGGGTACGGTTAGGGTGGCATAATATTGAACATGTCAGCTGTTTGTTGCGACAGCTAGCGACACCGATAAAACGAGTGCGTTGGGATTGTTCGAGCATGCCGTTATGATTTCCAAATCTTTCGCAATATAA
>JALIZH010016684.1:0-39355 GCA_030522465.1 Rhipicephalus appendiculatus
TTGTCATTTAGGTTCGTTATACAGTCACGTCACTCAATACCAAGTTTGGTGTATATCAAGCTAACGAAACAGGCGCGAGCGCGCCATGAGCGTGGCATGCAAGTCATGTCGCACATGACAAGTCATGATTTTCATATTACCACTCGTCATTTAGGTTCGTCATACAGTCACGTCACTCAATACCAAGTTTGGTGTATATCAAGCTAACGAAACAGGCGCGAGCGCGCCATGAGCGTGGAATGCAAGTCATGTCGCTCATGACATGTCATGATTTCAATATTACCACTTGTCATTTATGTTCGTCATACAGTCACGACACTCAATACCAAGTTTGGTGTATATCAAGCTAACGAAACGGCCGCGAGCGCGCCATGAGCGTGGAATGCAAGTCATGTCGCTCATGACATGTCATGATTTCAATATTACCACTTGTCATTTATGTTCGTCATACAGTCACGACACTCAATACCAAGTTTGGTGTATATCAAGCTAACGAAACGGCCGCGAGCGCGCCATGAGCGTGGCATGCAAGTCATGTCGCTCATGACATGTCATGATTTCCATATTACCACTTCTGTCATTTAGGTTCGTCATACAGTCACGTCACTCAATCCCAAATTTGGTGTATATCAAGCCTAACGAAACGGCAGCGAGCGCGCCATGAGCGTGGAATGCAAGTCATGTCGCTCATGACATGTCATGATTTCAATATTACCACTTGTCATTTATGTTCGTCATACAGTCATGTCACCTCAATACGAAATTTGGTGTATCTCGTTAATGAAACGGCCGCGAGCACGCCATGAGCGTGGCATGCAAGTCATGTCGCACATGACAAGTCATTATTTGCATATTGCCACCTGTCATTTATGTTCGTCATACAGTCACGTCACTCAATCCCAAATTTGGTGTATATCAAGCTAACGAAACGGCCGCGAGCGCACCATGAGCGTGGAATGTAAATCATACTTTTCATGACAAGTCAGTCATGATTTTCATGATATGACCAGCCAGTTACGTTCATCATAGAGTCATGTTATGCCATACCAAATTTGGTATAAATCCCATTAACGATACGGCTACGGGACAGCGCAAAGTCGTAGGCGGCTAGATAGATAGATAGATAGATAGATAGATAGATAGATAGATAGATAGATAGATAGATAGATAGATAGATAGATAGATAGATAGATAGATAGATAGATAGATAGACAGACAGACAGACAGACAGACAGACAGACAGACAGACAGACAGACAGACAGACAGACAGACAGATAGATAGATAGATAGATAGATAGATAGATAGATAGATAGATAGATAGATAGATAGATAGATAGATAGATAGATAGATAGATAGATAGATAGATACGCTCAAAGTCGCCGAAGTTCGCTAAGAAATGCTTCGCATTTAATATACTCGTAATAGGACGCTAAAATGTAGACTGAACAATCGAAATGTTCCTCCCATTCATAATTTTGATGTGTACCTTTTTCTGAACGCGTTAACGATGTGAGCGAGCGAAGCCGAAACCAGCCGCAAGCTGCTGTGCTACTTGTGGAGCAACACGACTGTGAGGAAGCCCCGCCTCCATATATATAGCCTTCGCTCCAATGTCAAGATAAGTTGTCGCCGAATATAGCTTCGCCCCCCGGAACTGCGGCGTTCGAGCCATTTATCGGTTTAAGAGAGTCGTGCTACTTGATTTCCGTTGTAACCATAAGTACGTTTTCGCACCTGATGTAAATACCAACCACATTAGTAAATGAGAGCTCGTCGTCCCTGTGCCTAAAATGTTGGGTTTTCCCGAGCAGTGATGTCGGAATCTTTGTTGTAGTTTGCCAAAAAAGTTGAAGGTTTTTCAGCCGGAAATCAGCGGCACGAACGTGTTCCTGTATGCCAAAATCACTTGCCTGAAATTCATCCTGAGTGCTTCCCGTCACGGCAATAAGCAGAAGCAATTGGAAGGGACATCTGTGCGAACTTCCTCGGGGTGGGACATCAACGGCTCCGGACGGTGCTTACGCTTACCAAGGCGTAAGGCTTAGATGCCTCACCAAACCCGAAAATTTACCGGCATCGCAAGTAGGCGTTCCATGTAAGCCTCTACCATCGGTGGATGAGGTCAATTTGTGATGTCATCACGTGATGGTGATTTTTAAAGACGATAGTCTTTCTTGGGATACTCCAACGCAGAAATTTTGGTCTGTCTGTCTTTCTATCTATCCGTCTGTGTCTGTCCCTCGATTCAGCCCCCCGGCTAAAGTTTAACCACTTGCTGAACGCCCAGCCATCCTGCACAAGTGGCTGCGTTCATACTTGTGAAAACTGTCGATCAAAAAGCAAATGTTACGCATATCTGAGGCGCAACATCAATACGTAAGTATTAGGTGGTGTGCTCTTTTAATAGAAAATACATAGATACGTAATTCTAAAGATCCTAGTGTTTTTTAGGCTGCGCTGAAAATGCGACGCTATACACGAAAAAGCCTGGCAGTGGCCCTGGGTTCTGCACAAGCTCATATTTCCCGATGCTACTGCTAGATGGCGTCCATATCTCACGCAGCGTAGAGTTCCTGTATATCCTCCTGAGTTCCAGCAATGGGAATTTGTCCAATATATTGGACATTGGAACTCGGCGCACAACTGCTTTCGAAGCGCTTGGCTCCTCCATGGAAGCACGTTTTTAGCTGCTACTGAGACCCGTGCTGCCATTTAGCAAGTATGGGCAAAGTCGCGGCGTTTCTCGCCTTTCCAGGATTGTTGGAAATGGCGCGACTGAGCGAGCGACTTTTACGGGAGCCGCCTAGGCAGTGGGACAATTGTGCTACCAATTCTCGGATGTGTTTACGCGTACTTAAGCATCAATTTCTGTTCGTAAGAACTAGAAAAAGACTCAAAAGCACATATTTGTGTGACCCATACCCCTCTGTTCCCCCAAAACGCCCCCCTAGAGCCCCAGTGTTCAATATGTTGGACAACATACTGCGGCCAAGTAACATGAAATACAGAAAAACTACGTGACACTTTTCGCCTTTGCACTCAGAAGAAGCGTTTTGCAAATTTAAAAAAATCCGTGATACTAAATTCACTCTGGAACCCAGGAGGATATGCTCCCTAGGTGCGTATACAGGAGCTCTAACGCAGCGCCTTCCTCTATTTTATCAGTGCTAGCCAGATGCAGCCGATTCAACACAGAGGAGGCGCTGTCTGAGGCGCGGCAAAACATAGTAGTACGGCCGGCAGAATACTATCGTCTTTCGACGACATTTGCAGCGAAGCACACAGATGCGCGGCCAATTTTTTCGCTTCACATCGCTATCCGTAAAATAGTTAATGGACACAATGTGCTCACATGCTAGTCCCAGTGAGACGACACCTACCAAGCAGCAGACGTCGGGGTTGCTACAGCGCAACCGTACCGCCACGCTGGAGGCCTGTGCCGTCGTAGTCACGATCGTGTTCGTGATGGCCGTCGCGGGCGTATTTGTGGGAGCCGCCATAGTACGCAAGTGGAAGGCGACTTGCCGAACAGAAGGTTGCCACATGTTCAGCGAAGCCCTGGTCGCCAGCATGGACACCTCGGCCAACCCGTGCGAGGACTTCTCCCAATACGTGTGCGGCCGGTACTCGCACCCGAGGAACATGAGCGTAGCACAAGTACGTATACGCAGCAGCGCGTTCCCTGTCTCTCATCCCATTTTTGGTAACGGCGGGAGTGTTCAGAATTGTGGCGAATTGGGCCTGTCGGTTGATCATCTTAAACACTTCGTAGCGCAGGAAAAAACAGACACAAAAAGAATAGACACATGTATATATCTTTTTCTTACACCGTATTTGGTATTTCAATGTTAGCTTATGGTCACTTTATCGTTATTACACGTTTTTGTCATCGTCCCAACTGCCTTGTATAGGTTTCACTGGTCTCGTCAACCTGTCCATAAACAGCTTTTAGACAGTGAACCTCTCCAGAACCTGTTTCTTTCTGGGAAATAAAATGATCTGATTTTTTTATTTTTGATTTGAAATCAGCCATTGACCGTGCATTTGGATATATGGCGTCATTTGTAGAAAGAAGAGGGAACAACTTCTAGCTTTCTTTGAGAATTAATGGTAAATTCCAAGCCGCGTGCTGCGCTATAATGTCCATCCCGCGCGTTCTCGCGAGCCTCGACTAACGATCGGCAGTCTCAGAAATCATAACATTCTTTAAACAGCTGTTTGTGTTCTACGCACTTTACAGCGAAAGTTTTTAGGCCCATATACAGCCAACATTACATACTGCCATTGTCATTGACCGCGTCATCTCCAACGCATCAAATATCTTTTGGCGCTCTTTGGTCATCATTGGCCCTTGCGCCACAAAACACCACATGCCATCATCATCATAACGATCGTCAGCGTTTTCTGAACATGCATAAAAAGTGTTGCATGGCTCCTTTAAGTTGTACGCGACTATAGTTAGTATAGACTCATGGTAGAAGTAGTTGGCGTGCAGCCACGGACACAAGAAATCAGAGCAACACAAACACCGACTATTAACTGAAAGAGCGCGCTGTGGCGGAAAAGAAAGAAGACGCAAAAGCTTATCTGCGCGTGCACAGGCATGCAGTACTCCCTGTCAATCCGGAGCACGTGGAGGTCTACGTGGAGCGATAACTAGTCAGGTACTTCATTTTTTGCTTATGCAACTTAGTCGAGCGCTGGCTCACGCACGCGCCGCATATTGTTATATCCGGCGTGCACCATAAGCCTGTTTGATTTTGCGCCACAGTGCGCAAAATCAAAACAGGCTGATGTAAACGCTTTGGTAAATGGAGCAGTGGGAACTCTACGAACGGGAATCGCTGGGTGCCCGTGCGACGCTCCTCTCAGGTTTCACAGTAGTGGAGTTGCATAAGCTTTTCTCAATACGCTACAGACGGCTATGCTATATACGTGGTTTTGCCTGCGTTACGCCAAGTCGATGAAATCATACGACAGCCCGGACCCCTAAAGTGCTCCGCACTTATAAATAGTTCTTTTAGAAAGAAACCCGCTTCTGAGCCTGATGTGGGACACAACTCGCAGGCAGCGCTGTCCAACTTCCGGCTGGAGTTGGCGAGCACGTCGCGCAACGAGTCCCTGATTGCGACGGGACAGAGCGAGCTGCAGAAGACGATGCGCTTCTTCAAGTCCTGCGTGGACGTCGTGGAGACCGCCGGCGCCGACAACACGCGCACGGTGCTGGACGGCCTGCGAGACGCCGGCATCGGCTGGCCCTCGCCGCAGGGCGCCAGCGCCAGCACGCTCGTCGAAGCCATGGTGCTCTTCACCGAGTACATGGGATGGCCGAGCCTCTTGGACTTCTCCATCGAAAACAAAGCCCAGCAGTTCTCACAGGTATACCATAAAAATAGGAGAGGAGAGAGAGGGGGGAGGGGACGCGCATGCGCAATGGGGGGTGTCAACGCCACGGGAGGGATGCCTAGAGGAGAGAGGGAGGAGCATATGAGAGGAGAGAGGGGGGAGGGGACGCGCATGCGCAGTGTGGGTGTGGTCGCCGCGGGGAGGGATGCCTAGTGGAGAGAGGCAACACCACCTAGAACTCCCTCTCCACACCAACTACGTCACCACAGTGAGATCTGCAAGCCCGACGACGCGGGCAAAGAGAGCGCACGGCGCGCAAGGAGACCGGCGCGACTCGGCTTGGCTTTCGGCTGTGGCTAGTAGGGAATTTATCTCGCGTTGGGGGTAGAGAACTGTTTATTGAATGTGGCAGCCGCAAGGTGTTTTTTTTATGCCGAAAATAAGGAAAATTTATATATGTTTTCATTTACATCATTGTCTATTCTGCGGTGCAGTACTGATTATAAAAATTGCGATATACTGCAGGCTTGAATACATAAGAGTACCAATGCTAGCGGTGTCAGCCTAAGCATCTGGCAACGCTGAAGTGCTGCAGCATGCTGCAGCTTGTTGGCGCGCATGTTCTTTCTTTGTACTCAGTTGCTCAGGAGGGCTGCATGAGCTTTTGCTTGTGTGCTGTCGAAAATGCCTGGGTGCTGCTGTGCACCGAATTGTCGGTCCAACTACGCTAATGGACCGCGAGCACGCGTGTATAGATTTCCGTTGGACCCCGCCCAAAATGCAGCGTGGACGAAGGCTGTGCGACGGGAAAACTTCGCACCTACGAAGTACACTGTGGTAAGCACATGTTCCCGTTTGTTTTCCGGCAGTCGTGCTTCTCGTGGGAACAGGGTCTAGTTAATTGCGTGACGCATGCAACCGTTACGACGTGCTATGCACAATAAGGAATGACAACTGAGCAAATAGTGTGTTTCAGTGTAATATTGTTCCATGTTCGTGCCGTAAAGTGTGTAGTGCTATGTTTACGCCTCAGGTTGCTCATGTGCGGTTCTGCCTAATCAGAAATTGATTTAGCGCAATGTATTCGCGAGTAAAACTGCCTGCGTCGAACATACAATGTAGACGGCGTAGTCACTTTACATGTGGGCGTCCGCCACTACTTGAGTGCCAAACAAACGATGGCTCGTGGTTTAACGCCTCAAAGCGAGGTTCGCTAAGTGAGACGTCATTCTTGTTGACTGCGTGGTCGTGGTTGCCGTACTGAAGCAGATAAATAAAGCGAAATAATTTGTCTTAATCTTTACAAACGGCGCACTGGGATCATATAATTCTGTAAAACTGCAATGTATAATTCTGTCGCTTTCGGCTTATACCTCGTTGTTTGTGCTTATGTTCCAGGTCTGTGAGCACCACTTTCTTGAAAGTGACTTCGTAGACTCCACCAGCTACACTGACAGCATGACTGGGAAAGTAATTGGAAGTACCCCCTCAAGCTGAGGCGCTTGAAGCCTTCTGCAATACCCAGCGTTTTCCCTAATTGCCCTGCTTACTTGTCCCGCCAAGAAACTTCTGCACGCGAGAGCCCAGAAGAAAAGCGCGCTCGTCTGGACGCAGAAGCATTGCAGGAGGCAATAAGATTATCAGAGCAGTCTCACGAAGCGGAAGAAAAGAAGAATGGCATCGCCACTTTCGAAGACCTATTGACAGCAGTAGGTGGCCTCTCTCTTACCGACTTCTGGACCAAGGTGGTCACCAAGAAACAAGTACTTTTCCTCAACTTCAGCGACCAAAGTGCCCCAGTTGTGCATCGTGCAGTGACAGTGGCATCCGACCTTTCTTTGGCAGTGTATGTTGGTGAAATGAGGTTACAAAACCTAGGTTCCTCTGTGCTTCCTACGACAATTTCTGACTTGAGAGTGCTTCACAAAGTTCTGTGCGATGTGGAAGACGTCACGAGTGATTCTACCAATAATGAACTCCAACTAGAGATTCTGCTGAAGCGTGTCGTGGCACTCCTGGAGCAACTGTCATCTTCAACTCTCCCGCATGAGTGGCAAGTGCAAGTCGTCAAATTTGTGACACAGCAACTTCAAGTTCTCCTCACTAAGGCGTCGACTTACCCAGCTGACTTTCTGGTGTTCTGCAGCCTTGTGTACACAATATCGCCACACGCATACAGATTCATCAGGAGTACAGCAAAATTAAAGCTCCCACATCCACAGACAATAAGACGCATTTGTGCCTCTTATCGTGCTAGCCCATCCAGAGAGCAACAAGAGGATTCATTCCTTTCTTACGCAAGGAGGCTGGCATCAACACTAAAAGACCATGAGCGCTTTGTGACGCTTATGATGGACGAGATTCACCTGCAGGCATCCTTTCAGTACAAGGGTGGTTATGTCACTGGTGCAGCGACAAACAATGAAAATTCGGCAAAGACAGCATACGTCTTCATGATACAAAGCTTGTTATCATCCAAACAAGGATGTTGTGCATATACTTCCAGTAGCACAAATAGAAGCGAAACAGCTACACGAATTTCTTGATCTGCTGATCAGGTACCTAGAAGACATTGGAATACGAGTAGTTGCAGTGGTGTCTGACAACAACGCGATCAACCGAAAGGCTATGTCATTTTTTGCTGATCCTCCCAAAGTGAGCATTGTATACAGGCACCCGTCAGACTCATCAAGACCCTTGCTTTTTATTCTGGATGCAGTGCATATATTAAAGTGCATCCGAAATAACTGGCTGAATCAGCGTAATTGTGGAAGGTGCATCTTCTTTCCCAATTTCAGTGCCCTCTCGGAAAACCCTTCTGTCCTGACAGCCTCATTTAACACACTATGCAAGTTGCCATGAAGGAGAAAAAAATTAGCTTTTGCGACTAGCTCCAACTTTGTCCTTCAAGTCGCTGAATCCATCCAATCTAGAGCGACAGAATGTAAAGCTCGCACTGAGGATCTTCAACAGTTCAACTGCTGCAGCGCTAAGAAGCACCAAAGTCGCACTTGAGCATAAAGCTGGTACATTGGAACTTATTGACATTGTTTTGACATGGTGGGATGTAGTCAATGTCAAGACGCCATTCAAAGGTCAGCGTCTCCGAGACCCATTTCAAGAACCGATAAGTGCACTGCAATGCCACCAAATTGAGTTTCTGAACAAGATTGTGGATTGGTTGGACCACTGGCAGAGCTTGAAGCATGATGCTGGCCAGTTAACTCGTGAAACGCACATGGCACTGCGACATACCTCACATGCCCTTGTTGAGGTGTCAATGTATTGCATTGAAGAACTTCGGTTCAAATATGTTTTTCTCGGGAAATTTCAAACCGACAGTTTGGAAGACAGGTTTGGCAGGTACAGGCAGCTGTCTGGTGCCCAATATCACGTTTCGATGCGTCAGATTTATGAATCCGAGCAGAAGCTGAGACTCCAGAAGCTGCTTGATCTTCCCAACTTAGATACCATTGCACCTTGCATTCCTACCACTGATTTGAAATTCCTTGTTAAGCAGTTTGATGTTGCAGTGATGGACGATGATGTGAAGGAGAAGGCGAAAATGCTACCAGCTGTTACATATGCAGCAGGATATTGTGCACATGCTGCAGTGAAGAAACTTGCCTGCTCTTCCTGCCAAGAAAACTTGACTGTTGAGAATCGGACCATTGAACTGGAAGATGATGTGCTGATAGCTAATGCAACGCGTGGTGGACTAAAATTTCCACAAGCGGTAGTTGTGAATGCCGTGCTCACAATGGAAATTGTCCTCGACAAACTGAGAAGTCCGAAGTACGCATCACAATTTTTTGCTTGCGCAAAACAAAAAGAAGTTCTTGTAAACCTCGCGACTTCCCTTGTTGAATGCAATGACGACTTGGATTTCTGCGACAGTGGCCACTCACCTGAACTTGTCTTAAACTATGTTCTCAGTGCTGCTGCCAACACGCTGCTGAATAATTTGTGCAAAGTTAAAAATAACCAGCTGAATGAAAGCAAGGCTGCAAAGCGGAACAAAGTTGAGAATAAAGGAACTGAAAGCAAGGCTGCGAAGAGGAAGTTGAGTACTCTTCAAGCATAATCTTCTTTCTAATGAATTGTTCTGCCTGTTTGGATTATGGTGTATCATGAATAAATATGTCTCGCAACGAAAATTTAAGCCTCTTTTAAACTGCACGAAATGGCTGTGCATGCTGTTAAAATTTCACGACTGCCTGGTGAATTATTTCAAGCCAGCGTTCAGTTAAAACATACTGAAAATATTCCGTAATGCAAATATTCTGTGCACTCCAAAACCGCGAAAATAGTAATAATAATAATGTAGGGAAAATGCCATTTCAGAAAGAAAAAAACGTAGCATTGGGTGAAGCCGACGTTTAGGCTGATCTCACTGCGGTGACGTCACGCAGCCCTGCACAGGCCTTCTCTAGTTCTAGGTGGTGTTGAGAGAGGGGGGCATCGTAGGAGAGGAGGTGTGTGGAGAGGCTCCGCGCATGCGCAGTAACGGTGGTCAGGACGCACACCACCACCACCACCACCAAGACCTCCGGATTGAACTCGGCCTTAAGCTGCTTTGCATCTAAAAGAAATTATGGCAGCTACGCGCTACCGGTGCCTCGACTGAGGAAACAGCGCAACTGGTGGAGTTCCCTTCCTCCTTTTCCTCCTCCTCACCCTTACTTCCCTTTCTCACCCCTGAAGTACTGACATACAAGACTGTGCTATGCTGCTGAACAAAGGAGAAACTCGGGTACACCAAGGACAGCCTTTCTGACACAGCCTGTCAAGAGCCTGTAGACTTTCACAGGCTATGTCGAAGTCTGTCCGGTGCACATCTTGTTTAAGTCCCCGTTTCTTAGCGCTCATTTGGTCCGCATGAACTATGAGCCAACTTGCACAAACACATAGCTTAATATGCTACGGTTTGCCCTCTCCCCTCCTCCTTTCCATCCTAACCATCACTTCTCTTTCCCACCACCAACGCTCTGTGCGTCGTTTTCATTGTTCCTGTCTTCGTGCGCTTACCGGTTTCAATATGTCAGTAGGTCGGCAAAAATTGTGAAGCTCACTCAGACTCGCTCATGAAATATATTTTGCGCTTAGGGCTCACTCGGACTCAGACTGACCAAAATTTTCCTCAATCGGACTCAAACTCGCCAAAATATTACTCACGCGGACTCACTCAGACTCAGACTAACGGCTCGACCTGAGTCTGAGTGAGCCCAGTGAGTCGACTCATGAGTGAGTTCGCCGACCTGTGGTACCAGCAAGATCAGACCCAGGCTCTCAATTCAATGCATTCATACGGTTCCTATAAATTATTGCACTCGCTAGTGGGGCTTGCCCAATTTATGAGGCGCACAGCCGCCCGAATTTTCTGTACGTTCCAGGCGGACAAATTAAAAGTTGAACAGCTACGCTGCAATGAAATTTAGGGCAGCCACGCACTCGCGGTGCGAAGAATGGAAGCTGTGGAGCTGGTGGCGTTGCCCTCCTTTCCCTCCTCCTAACTCTCACTTCCCATTCCCAGCCCTTCTACACTACAGTATAAAAGGCTGTGTTTTACTTTACCGTCTCACGTCCTCCTTTCTCTTCTCGTCACTCTCACTTCCTTTTCCACTCCTTGCTGTACTATACTATACTACACTATACTATGCTATGCTATACATGGCTATGCTTGCTGTCTCTTTTCTCGATTTCCTTTTGTGTATGTTTCTTTCTGTCTTTCTATTTCTTTTGGGTCTATCTTTTTCTCCCTATTTTTTCCTTTTTATTCCTGCATATTTATTTATTTCCATTTCGCTGTACCGCTTTCTCCCTCTCTCTCTCTCTCTCTCTGTACTTGTTCTCTCGCCTTGTCTTTTCTCTTTCCTCCTCTCTCTCTCTCTGCTTATTTCTTTCTCTGTCTTTCTATCTTTTTCTCGCTTTCTTCCTTTTATTTCTCCGATTCTCTCTTTCTCTCTGTCTCTCTCTCTCTTTCTGTCTCTGCACTCGATCTCTCGATTTCTGTATTTTCTCTTTCTTCGCTTTCTTACTGTTCATTTCTCTTTTTGTCTTTCTTTCTATCTCTTTCTTTCTCACTTTCCTACTCGTTCTCTCACCCATCAGTTATTGCATTCCCCGCCGGACAGTTAGGTGCCCGTCTTCTAGGAGCGAAGCAGAAGATGAAGAGGACGAAGAAAGCGCATGCCGGTTCATGATGATAATAGTTTTCGGAGTGAGCAGACACATCAGGCCCGGCTTACACATCATCATCATCAGCCTGTCTACGCCCACTGCAGGGCAAAGGCCTCTTCCCATGTTTCGCCAATCAACCCGGTCCTGTGCTTTTTGCTGCCACGTTATACCTGCAAACTTCTTAATCTCATCGACCCACCTAATTTTCTGTCTCCCCCCTCAGGCGTTTGCCATCTCTTGTAATCCAGTCAGTTACCCTTAATGACCAGCGGTTATCCTGTCGACGTGCTACGTGCCCGGCCCATATCCATTTCTTCTTCTTGATTTCAACTATGATATCCTTAACCCCCCGTTTGTTCCCTGACCCACTCTGCTCTCTTCCTGTCTCTTAAGGTTACACCTATCATTTTCCTTTCCATCGCTCGCTGCGTCGTCCTCAGTTTAAGTTGAACCCTCTTTGTAAGTCTCCAGGTTTCTGCTCCGTAGGTAAGTACCGGTAAGATGCAGCTGTTATATACCTTCGTCTTGAGGGATAGTGGTAGACTACCATTCATGATTTGATAATGCTTGCCGAATGAGCCCCATCCCATCCTTATTCTTCTAGTTATTTCACTCTCATGGTTCGGCTCCGCGGTTAGTACCTGTCCTAAGTAGACGTACTCCTTTACAACTTCCAGTGTCTCGCCACCTATCGCAAAGCGCTGTTCTCTGCCAAGATTGTTCCACATTACTTTAGTTTTATGCATATTAATTTTCAGACCTACTCTTCTACTTTCCGTATCCAGTTCAGTAATCATAAGCTGTAATTCGTCTCCCGCTGTAATTCGGCTTACACAGCGCCGCCGTTAAAAAGTCGGAGAGGACCCACCCAGACGCTCATGCACACAGCAAAGCTCATGCACACAGCGCACAGGGACGCCGTAGTAGAGGGCTCCGGAAATTTCGACCACCTGGGGCTCTCTAACGCGCACCTAAATCTAAGTACACGGAACTCGAGTATTTTCGCTTCCATCGAAAATGCGGCCGCCGCGGCCGGGATTCGATCCCGCGACCTTCGGTTCAGCAGTCGAGCACCATAACCACTAGACCACCGCGGCAGGCCCATTGGTGCCGGCTTGATTGCATCCGCCTTTGGGGAGGAAAAGTCGCAGACTTCTAAAGTAGTGTCTGAACCATAATATAAAGATCACTGTGCAATACGCTTGTAACGTCAAGGAACACGAAGGCGTCTATGTGCAGCACAAAACTACTCCTTTGGTAGAGTAGTGTCTATGCACTACTCCGATTCACTTCTTTCGTCAACTGCTTTGGAGTGTTCGTTCGGGCGTAGGCGTGCGTAACGTTCTCCATTAGGAAGGGAGTATCTTCACCGCAGCACCTCCTCTCCCCTGTTGGACGAGTATTAAGAAAAGAAGCTTTGCATTGAATACAAAGATGAAAATGAAACAATGGCCTGGTGCTCACAAAGGCGTGCCTTTGGTCCCCCCGCTTTCAGGGGATGAAGGTGAGAAATAAACTGTCATTGGAATGCTACATCAAGTGTCCTTGGCCGTCAGTATCGTCAAAAACCTGCAGTTCCATAGACATCAACACTAAAAATCTCGCATTTCCAAGGAGTGAGTCATGACGAGTGGGCGAAGTACCGGGGATCGTTCTTACCGTAAATCACCCGTGACATTGCCCACTCGCGCATGTAAATGAGTGACAACGCGTGTGAGCAGTATGTACAATGTATTTTTGCCGTTAAGCCGCCGCTTCCCGCGTCCTCAAAATCCGGGGTAGCAGCTTGTCGGCGTTGCCGTTTCGCCTTTCGCGGGCGACAGCGCGTTCACGATCGTTTTGATCCATGGCAGAAAGAGAATGTGTGGTCTGGAACGCGCTTATCTTCATCGTCATCCGCGTCCTCGTCATCGTGTGGCTACAACGGCGCGACGGCAGACAAGCCTCGACCCTAAGGAGCTTCGTCCCTAAAATGACGGAACAGGTCCGACTGCGTAAAGAGATGGGGCTGACTCGGCGTCCATTTTAGATAATAATATCTGGGCTTTTGCGTCCCAAAACCACCATATAATTATGAGAGACGCCGTAGTGGAGGGCTCCGGAAATTTCGACGATCTGGTGTTCTTTAACGTGCATTGACATCGCACAGTACACGTGTCTCTGGCATATCGCTTCCATCAAAATGTGACCGCCGCGGCCGCGATCGAGCCCGCGACCTTCGGGTCAGCAGCCGAGCGCCATAACCACTGCTCCACCGCGGCGGACGTCCACTTTAAATGATTTTTGATATGTGACGCAGTGATTTTGGGTATATGACGTCATTTGTCGAAAGGGCGAGCAATTTTTAGCTGACTTCGAAATTTAATTGTAAATTCACCGAAGCCTGCTGCTCTATAATGTTTGGCGCACACGTTCACAGCAGCCTCGACTACCAACCGGCAGCGTTTCCAGACTCTGCTAAAAAAATGTCGCAGGTCCCCTTTAACATCCTGTACAAGGCGTAGAAAACGATTTATCAAAAAAAGTATTCGCGAACAAGTTTCACTGATCGAAACCAATCAAACCTCTCTCAACAACGAACGCTTTTACACAGGTGACAGTCTTCCCATCCCGGCTCACAAAGGCCATGGTTTCACGTGGTTCTTGGCTTAGTTCGAGTAAGAGCTTCAGCAGCTTCTTCGATCTCGTGGTCAGCAACTACAAACGTGTCGCCGTCAAGATCCCCAACGCCAGCGCCACCTTCGAGGAAGTCATGAGCGCGGAGCAACGTCGCACCTCGCTTTCAGATTACGAGGCGCTTCCTGGAGCGGAGGTGAGAGTACAACATACGCTGTAGGTTTGTTGTACGCCTCAGTGATGAGGCATGCCGAAATTCGAGATGACCAAACCAAACGGTAGCGGGAAGGAACGTACGTAAACGTGAACAGCGGCAAGCACTAGCAATGGTATTGGCCTCTAGATCGGCACCAAGCGGCGAACGGACGAAACCTCGTAGTGTGGATGGCTCCTTGAGTCGTCTGCTAGCCACAACGTGTTTGCATGTGTGCGAATAAAATGTACGTCCTCAGAGGGTGGCTTATTCCGTTGTGTAAGCTCAGTATCAGATGCTTGTACGGAAGCCTACCCGATATACACAAGCTTTTTGCCTTCCGAGGCTTATCGGCACTCTGATAGGTGAGTGCATGCACATGTTGGTTTGGCGCTGGATGTGATCGTCGTACCGTCCATTCGCCAAGGTCATTTCAATGTGGGTACCGCTTTGTCGTTCAAGCACGTCACATGGTGCGTTCAAGCACGTCACGAGGTGTCCGCGCGCCGGCAGGTGTTATCTCTCCGCTCTCACTCCCTCTCCCATAGCAACAGCTGCGGGCGCGCGCGCTTATCCTCGCCCCTAGCAACCGGAGCATGTGGTGCGAGAGAGTGTAGGAGAGGGTATAGGTGCAGTGCTTCGCCGCTCCTTCTCTCGCCGTTCGCTCTCTCTCCTCCCTGCGCCCCACTCTCCCGTCCGCTCGCGCCTTACTCTCGACCGTTCGCTGGCTGGGCGCCTCTCAAGGCGATGGCAGAAGTCGGTGAAGGCGAAATCTCTTGGCGCATGAAATGCGTTCGCATTTCCTCACGATTCCCTTCGGGAAGCCGGACAAATCGGCGCAGCGGGAACATGTGCTCCGGGACATGTTCGTGGAGCGAAGCACACGATGACGAAGAGGACGAAGAGAGCGCGCGCAGACCGATTTACTGATGATGGTAGATTTTGCGAACGCGTAACAGCATAACGAAAAACACAGCAACATCGATGTAACATAGTCCCGCTCACATGCCCCCCACCTCCCCGAAGGGAATCGTGAGGAAATGCGAATGCATTTCTTGCGCCGAGAGATTTCGCCTTCACCGACTTCTGCCATCGCCTTGAGAGGCGCCCACCAGCGAACGGTCGAGAGTGAGGCGCGAGCGGACGGGAGAGTGGGGCGCAGGGAGGAGAGAGAGCGAACGGCGAGAGAAGGAGCGGCGAAGCACTGCACCTACCCTCTCCTACACTCTATCGCACCACATGCTCCGGTTGCTAGGGGCGAGGATAAGCGCGCGCGCCCGCAGCTGTTGCTATGGGAGAGCGAGTGAGAGCGGAGAGATAACACCTGCCGGCGCGCCGACGCCGCCGGATGCGCCTGACCCTGTGGCTCATCATGTGTATACAGTGCGCGACCATTGGGCAGGCTTGTGCGCGCCTTTGAGGAGTAAATGCCCCAGGCTTCTCAAGTTGTATCCGTGTATAGGCTTCAATACGTCTACTTAGGACAAGTAGTAACCGCGGAGCAAAACCATGAAAGTGAAGCAACCAGAAGATCAGCACTGTTGAAATTTGGGCTTGTTACATACTGAAGACGAGAAAAATAGCGCTGAATGAACGGGGACACAAGAAGAAGACACACAACACAGGCGCTAACTTCCAACATAATGTTGGAAGTTAGTGCCTGTGTTGTGTGTCTTCTTCTTGTGTCCCCGTTCATTCAGCGCTATTTTTCTCGTCTTAACTAGAAGAATAAGGATGTGGTGGAGCACATTCGGCAAGCGTCCTGAAATCATGAATGGTAGTCTACCATTATTCCTCAAGAGGAAGGTATATCACAGCTGCATCTTACCGGTACTTACCGAGGGATCAGCAACCTAAAAAGCTCACAAAGAGGATTCTACATAAATTGAGGACGACCGCAGCGAGCAATTGAAAGTAAAATTATAGGTGTACCCTTAAGAGACGGGAAGAGAGCGGAGTGGGTTAGGGATCAAACGGGGTTCAAGGGTATCATTGTTGAAATCGAGAAGAAATTGGCATTGGCCGGGCACGCAGCGCGCAGGCAGAATAACCGCTGGTCATTAAGGGTAACTGACTGGATTTCAAGAGAAGGCAAACGCGTGAGGGGGGAGACAGTAGGATAGGTGAGCAGATGAGATTAAAATGTTTGCGGGTACAACGTGACAGCAGCAAGCACAGGACCGTGTTGATTGGCGGAACAGGGAAGAGGCCTTTGCCCTGCGGTGGGAGTAGTCATGCTGATTATGATGATGATGATAGGCTTCAAGATTGTCACGTGACGCTCCACCTAGTTCTTTTATTTTTGTTCCTTTATGTCTGTGGCTTATCGCTTTGCAGGTGACGTTCAGCAATAACACCGAACCGCCCATCTTGAAGGCCACAGAAGCGCTGAAACACGCACTCTCCAAGCTACCGTGGCAAACGCTGCGGCTGGCCGACCTGAGCTTCAGCACTCAGTACTGGACTCTGGTTCACAAGGTGTTCACTGGCATCGTCGAGGCGCCGCGTGACTTCGAGCTCATCATGGCCTGGCACGTGGTGCACTACGTGGCGCCCATCACCAATCGAGAGCTGGCCGTTGCGTATCACGACTTCAGCGAGCTGCCGCTGGATACAATTCAAAAGCACAGAGTGAGTCAACTGCAATTGCACGCGGGGCCCACGCCCTATAGGAGGGGTCGGAAACGTGCGGCCCGCATGGCAGTAATATGCGGTCCCCGGGTCGACGTCATAACCCCCCCCTTTCCCTGTGTCACTCCCTATCTGAAGGTTGAGAAGGCAGTTTTTGCTGGTTTAAAAGGAGGTTGAAAAGAAGTTTTCGCTTGCAATTTGGTTGTAAATTGCAACATTGTGACATGCGTGCTGAAAGTAAACGTGATTTCTATTCCAGTTTTTTACGTTACTGTCAATTCCAATTTGTGGAATAAATTCTCTTTGCCTGCCTCCCCCCCCCCCCCCCTTCCACCGATTGGTCGTGCGGCCCCGCCATTTTGTCTTCATGCAACTCGGCCCTCCGCCTCAAAACGTTGCCGACCCCTGCCCTAAAGATATACACCGGGGTGATATCCGGCGCGTTTTGAAATTCAACCAGAATGTCGAATTCACCATTTTAAGCGAAGGTGTATATGGGTCATTCCACGCCAACTATCCCAACCTCCGCATGACCCTCTGCGATTTCACTGAAAAATGATATATATATATATATATATATATATATATATATATATATATATATATATATATATATATATATATATATATATATATATATATATATATATATATATATATATATATATATATATATATATATATATATATATATATATATATATATATTAGGACGATCTGTTTAAAGCAAGACGCCTTCCCTCAAAATGTTTTTTTTCCAAAAAAAATAATAAAAAAACGGCAGATCCCACGCACTGTGGGAATCGATGTAATGCGAAGCAGCCAGCCAGGAACAAATCATGCTGGACATAATATGCATGTCATGATTTACATGTTAGGACCTCTCATTTATGTTCGTCATACAGTCACGTCACGCAATACAAAATTTGGTGTATACACGCTAGCGAAACGACCGCGAGCGTGTCATGAGCGTGGCATGGAAGTCATGTTGCACATGACATGTCATCATTTCCACATTACCACTTGTCATTTATGTTCGTCATAAAGTCACGTCACGCAATACCAAATTTGGTGTATATTCCCACACCTCGATGGACTTGTAATCTTTCAAAGTTCATCCAGCTTGCTCTAGTAAGGACAGCCGAGCTAGTCGGTGAAAATACGTTGTATAGAATAACGCTTAAAGCGCTGGACACATGGTGCGATTCGGCATCCGATCCGACGTGCGGCGCCGCACGCGGCGTACGACGATTCACGACACATGGGGCGAACGAGCAATCAGCGCGCAGGCTCCGCCCACACACGGCACCTCAGCTTGCACGCTCGGAAAACATCGTATCCTCTTCATTAAGTACAAAACAAACAACCTCACACAGTGATGCTTCGTTCTCTAAGAACATTGCCAACAAAGCTGCGCCTTCGCGAGCTACAATCATCGCAACAGCTCACATTCACTCACGACTACGAGCGTAGGCCTAGCTAGGCGGACGCTCTCGGTAGCGCCGCTCGAGTTCAAACGCGAGCTGATTGTCGAGCGCTTATTTTTGCCAACACGATAAAAACTTGTGCTCTTATATGACGCGTTTACACGCGCAATTGGGTGTTATCGACGGCCTCGATGTGAAGAGCAAGGGTGGGAACGAAACGAGCCGGTTCGCCGAGACGGCCGGTGCCACTGTTTAGGCCTACCTGTGAAACGGCCTTCCTTCACGGCTCACTATCTCGTTGGTGGTTCGGAAACGGACGTCGCCTTGCAGAAATGGCACACTGCAAGCATCACTTTATTCAGTCATGAGGTATTTCACGTCAGAAACAGTTTATCCAATGTTTTTCATGCCACCGACAACGGCGATATCCACAAATACCAGGATGATCTGAGCCATAGCAGCGGCGAGGAACGAACCACCGGCACGGGTTGGCATGGGCGCCACCAGTGGCGCCACTTGTCGAGCTCCCGCGCTGCCATTGGCTGCGGCTGCCCGACCGGAGCGGTAGCCGCGCGGCAACATTCAGCAAGTTGGATGCCCGTGCGGCGTACGAATCGGCGCCGCATGCTGTTGGAACCTGTTGGACGTCTGTCGGATGCGGCTGTTGGCACGAACAGCCGTACGGCAAATCGCATCCGAATTCGCACCATGTGTCCAGCACGTAAAACGCAATTAAGGACACAGGCTTCAGTTGGTTCGTTTAGTCTGCCCAGCCTGTTTCGTTGAGTTTTACGCGCTATTCTACAATAAAACTCACTGAGCTTGTCAGTATGATTCGTTGGTGTTGCAGGGGTGGGGACTGATGGGGTTCAACCCCTTTTAAATTTTGCGTGTATATATATATATATATATATATATATATATATATATATATATATATATATATATATATATATATACGCGAGCACACATGTAACAACATTTGGTTGACCCCCCCCCCCCCCTTGAAAGAACTTCTGGCGACGCCCCTGCCCCCCTGGTATGATTGATTGATTGATTGATTGATTGATTGATTGATTTCTTGATTGCTTTCCTTGTGACGCAGCGATTCTGCTTCAAAAACATGCTTCAGTTCTATGGCGTCGCTACCTTCTCAATGTACGTGAAGGAACACTTCACCAAACCCGTGCGCGAGCAAGTGGAGGCCATGGCGACGGACGTTCGGCGCTTATACTTCACCACGCTGACCGACACCACGTACGATTGGGCCTCGCTCTCGGGCCCGCTCAAGTACCTGACACGCGCGCAGTCCGTCCGCGTCAGAGAGGTGAGCCACGGAGTTAATCGCCGCGCACTGTGTTTGGGAAAAACGTCAGAGCACGACTATGATGTTTCTTTACTGTTCCAGCAACGTAGTGCAGCTCTTAAAGGGCCCCTCACCAGGCTCTTAAAATACAAAAAAAAAAAAGAGCGCATTATTCTCTCCTGGCGTTTCTCGTCTTTCTTGCGCACTTTCGTGACGCAGACAGTGATTCCCGTGACGTATATAGTATACATGCTCTCGATTGGTCCACATACGCGAAATATCAGATGCGAATTGTCTTCTGCACTGCTTTGCCATGCAGCCGCCCCTCCGGTTTTCCTTGTCTCGCATTACTATCGTGCGCTATCAACTTATTTCACTTCATTTTGGCTGTTTCAGACTGCGCAAGCTGCGATAACAGCGTGTAGCCGAGCAGCGTGAAATCCTAATAGGCTCGAGCGCTTAGTGCTGACATTGTTGACGTGATTTTAAGAAATAAGTGGCGAGGAGGATATATCGCCCGTAGGAAGTGTATCGAAGGCGAGGAGAAAACAACTCCCTCGTCTTTGAACGCGTAGTGGTCAGTGGCCCTTGAAAAGGTACTCACACGAAAATTTTCAGCTTTCTTTTTTTTTTTTTGCGTAAAATGAAAGGCAATGCCTCGAGAACCTAGAAAATGTACTGGTTGGCGTGAGTGCACCCTACAAGATTAGTTACATGTTTTTAAAAGATGCCCAGTAGAAAATTTCGTCATAGCACTCTTAAGTGACCTTCAGGCTTCTAGGATGTTGCTCAGAAATCTTTAAATGCCGTTTTCCGGAACAGTTAAGGTTCGTCAATGTCATATAGGCATCTTATTCGCGGATTTACACGACAGTTAGGATGACTGACCGTGGCCTACCGGTGCTGTTAGGATTGCTGACGGTGGTTACGCAGCACATTCAGGATGGTTGGTGGTAGCTTTCCGCCACGGTCAGGATCACTGACTGTGGTAATCCAACCCAGTTCGGTTTGCCGACTGTGGCTAAAGGGGGGTATGGTAGGGTAAACAGGTTATCCTGGTTTCAGCTTTATATCTCCAGAACTGTAGCCTATATTGTCATCAAATTTTGCGTGCTTAATAAGAGGCCTAATGGTCCACAGTCTGTTAAATTTTGACCCTGTAGCTCTTCTTACTTGCTTCTAATGGAGCACCAAATTTCAGACTGGTGCACAAAATTCAATGTACCTTTTCTCAAAAACCGAAGCAGTATACCGTATATTGGTACTAATATGAACCTACAGAAAGCTCTTATTTATCTCACAAGAAAAAAAAACATTGTCCTGACTTGTCACGTGCCGTGAGGGAGACTTTCCAGTAAATCTTTTTTTTTTCTTAATTGTAACAAACATTTTTCCAAACTTTTAGGTTCAGACTATTTGGAAATGATTTAGGTATAATCTGAGAAAACTTGAGCACGATCAGTTGAATAGTTTTTTTTTTTTAGTAAAGGTACATCAAGTTTGGAACATTTTCAAAAAATTGACAGTGAGGAAAACACGCCTTTATATTTAAAGACACGCGCGGGACGTGCTCACGGCATACAGCAATTTTTCCGCTAGAAATGCATTTTGGTGGGAAAATTTGTGGTCAAAAAGTATGAAAACGGTAGGAAGTGAATATATTCGACCGATCTAGCCATAGTTATCATTTAAAAAATGCATACACGCGCAAACAATGATGGAAAAGAGCCCGTGTATCCGTTAGGAGGCGCGGTCTCTGGTGCCATTTTTGAAGGGATTGGAGCACTCCACCGCGCTCGCCAATGCATAGATTTGCTCCTCAGATTGTGTATTATTCTTTAATTATGAAATCAAAAATCGATTTTGTGGTCTATCTACCCTATCATACCCCCCTTCACTATAGTTCCGCCTACTACTGTACCCAGGCCCGTATCCAGGAATTTTTTTCGTGGGGTGCCCACTTGGTCAAGGCCTTGAAAATCCCCTATTTTCACTATTGATTCTCGGTAAAACACACCCCGCCATCCAAATTTCGGGGGGGGGGGGGGGCTAGCCCCCCCCCCCCTTCCCCCCCCGGCTACGGGCCTCACTGTACCCTTACAGTGTCAGCTTCTCGTCACGTGCTCGCGCAAGACATCGTGACGTTCCCACGGTCGTCCTGCTCCTTTGCTTCCGTTTGTGACGCAAGAGTGGCCACTTTCCTTGTTTTGGTACTTGACGTCATCAAACCTAGCCATAGTGGGGCATGACGTCACCAGAATTTACACTGCAGCGTGACGTCACGCTAGTGTTGATGTCAGCACCTGCGCCACGCGAAAATATAAATTATCAGCCTTTCCTGAGCATCACGTTTGCTCCCGAGCCATCTCTTTGTACAGGAATACGTATGCATGGCGGGGTAAAGTGCGCTACAGAAATTGGTGACAGTATCCCTTTGTCGCGTGCTGGCGTGCCGAGGCACCGACGACGACGAGGTCAGCGGAGGCAGATGCAGGGCGAGCGCGTGGGCATCGAAATAAATCAGTTGGTTTTGGTAACTCGATGTAGCAGCATCCTTCTTCTTCTGCCTCTCCGCTACAGTGGTGACACCGGACCATGGAATAACATTCCCGGAGCTTCCACCGGACACTCACACCAAGTCGATTGCCAACCTCTGACCCGCATATCACCATGGCGCTACAACTCGATGACACCACAGCGCACTGCATTCTGTTACCGCCGCCATTTCCCGAATTCTGGCCACGAAGCCCAGCCATCTGGCTCATCAAGATGGAGGCTGGTTTCTACCTCCGTAACATTGTCTCGCAGCAGGACAGGTACGCCATCATGGTAGCCATGCTTCCTCCTGCTCTGCGATGCGTTGTGCCTACAGCCATATGACCGACTTCGAGGTTTCGTGCTAGCCCTACCGCAACCGGCAGTGCCACGTCACTTACTACCTGCCATGCTTAACGCTGGTTTCGAACCTCGGGTCGTCACAACCACGCAACCCCAGCAAGCCAAGTCATGCTGTTCGGTTCCACCAGGATTTGGCGCTACATCAATCAGTTCAGAAGTAGCCACACAATCATCGCAAGACATCGCTTTCGACGTGGCACCCAAGACGACGCTGTGCGCGTCACGTGCCACGAACGATAGTCGTCTCACGCCAACAGCTTTGTCCACTACACCTGCCATTGCCGATGCCAGTGCTCATCTACCAGCGCAACTCAATGAAGCAGCACTGATATCATCTGATGCGCCAGTCCCAGCCGCTGTACAAGAACGCGCAGCAGCTACGGGTACCTCTCCGACAGGTGCGCAGTCGGCACGACCGTCGGACGCCTCGAATGCATGTCAGCTCCTACCAGAACCATTGGCTGAAGAGACAACTATTACCAACGTTGCTGTAAGCCCACCACGTCGTCCGTACGGTCAGCCAGCGTTTAGTTTGTCACCTGGTGCACCCATGTTCGAAAAAAAGCTCGACGCAGCTGCGCAACTCTCCGGAATCGAGGAACGCCAAGCACTGTCCTCAACCGCCGTCGCGATGCTCCTGCCTACTGCCCAAGAACGACGTGCAGTTTCCAGTCAATGTGGGTCAAGTGCAGCAGCGTTTTGCCCACGCCGTCGACCATCTTACCCGTGCTTCGATCGACGCGGCAGTTTTCAACACAAGCCGCGTCCCACTGCCGCGTGCTCACCCAATTCACCCAGGATGTCTACCCGTCCTCTGCGCCACTCTCAGCCACGACCCCCCCGAAGAAAGTTGAGCTCCCTTTCGCCACTCCGCCTTCTCGACCATGGACTGTCAAATGGACACATTTTGACCGAGACTGCGTCTTTACGGCGGGGGGCCCTGTCGCGTGCTGGCGTGCCGAGGCACCAACGACGACGAGGACAGCGGAGGCAGGTGCAGTGCGAGCGCGTGGGCATCGAAATAAATCAGTTAGTTTTGGTAACTCGATGTAGCAGCATCCTTCTTCTTCTGCCTCTCCGCTACACCTTTAAGCTAACTTTCGGTTCCACATAGGGCTTTCAATTCCGGTCTTGAATGTCTTCTGGTCTACAGTTAGCGCTATAGCTCAGCTACGCAAGGGCTCTGGGGTGGTCTGAAGTTATCGTCGACATATGGTGGACATCGTGTAATAGAAGTTGCTGTCATAGTGAAGTAACCACGCGCAACCGAGCATTCGCTCATTCACGCATACATCCGCACGCATCGCGTACTAAAGATACACGCATATACTCAAGTTCGCGTGAGTGCAGCTGTGACGCCTTCAATCCGCGCGAAGTGGGGCTACACCGACACAACTTCAAGCTGCCCATTTTGTCCTGCGCCTGTGCGGGAAGCAGACCTGAACCACCTCCTATGGACATGCCCTGGGCATCAAGCGGCTCGTCGACGCCATCTTCGGCGTGCGGGACTTCAGCACACCAGGCCGCCTGACTTGCAGCGATGGATATACGGTCCGAACCATAGGTCTCTCCTGGACTTCATGGAGGAAACACGGCTACACAGTTTTGTGTAGTATGTATTGATGCCGTAGGGCAAACTCACGCAATAAAAAAAATAAAAAAAAGACCACACACGGGTGTGTTCATGAGTATAGGCGTGTGTGGATGTGAGAGTGAATGAGGGAATGCGCGTGGTTACTTCAGTATAGCGGTTGATATCACACGCTATAGCAGAAAGTGGTTGGTGTGCATCTGAGCATTCGGTGAAAGACGCAAAATGTAGTACAGTACTCATGGATTCAAACGTGACACCGATTTTATGTCGGAGGTCCACCAAGACTTCAGTGACGTATTTCCATCACGGAAATGACGTCGAAAAATGCACAAGATCAGTTGGCAAAGAAAAAAAATTCCGTCGAGGGGAGTCGAACCCATGACCTCTCGGTCCGCGATAACGGATGCCGATAACGGTCACACACTCTGGAGACCTTACAAACGCGCCTTTTATATTTCACACTTTGCTCCCAAAGTGCCCTTAGTCGGCGGGATGGTGTCTCTCTCTGGGAGAAGTAATGCATCATGACCGTGGCCTCCGTGATTAGCTCCTGCAACGCGTCGTTGCTGCGCGTCCGTCCCCATCGGCGCGTTTCCAATAGAAGAAGTGCACTATACGCTTCTAGTACACTCGTACCGCGTTCCCCGCTTATGCTCACCCCGAGAAAAGTCGCGGCCGGGCTACAGGGGAGACACGATGCGCGTCGCGTTCCCCTTAGTCCGGCCATGGTGTTCAATAACTCTTTAACATGCCGTGGTATGGCGAACTTAGCCCAAGTACTGCGTCCAATCAGTGACGCTCTTCTGGCTGTCACACCGCCTTTTCTTATTGCGCTCTCACCGTTAACTACTAAAGCTACCACAGGGGTTTGTTTAATCATTGATCATGGACGTTTGTCGTCGGGATAAATATGTACCATCAAACATCACTGTGGGTGCATCCACGTTAAACGGTGCTATAGCTGCCAAACACCAATAGGCATTGTTCAAGCTCTCTTATATCAATGTGCAGTAAACATTCAATTGCTTCTGTAAGGGCACGTTTTAGTATCGTGTTATGCCCCGCCACGGTGGTCTAGTGGTTATGGCACTCGACTGCTGACCCGAAGGTCGCGGGATCGAATCCCGGCCGCGGCGGCTGCGTTTTCGATGGAGGCGAAAATGCTTGAGGCCCGTGTACTTAGATTTAGGTGCACGTTAAAGAACCCCAGGTGATCGAAATTTCCGGAGCCCTCCACTACGGCATCCCTCATAATCATATCGTGGTTTTGGGACGTTAAACCCCAGATATTAAAAAAAATTAATATCATCGTGTTATACCAATTCCTATGACGGAGGAATCTACCATGATTTTTTGTTTTGTTTTTTTTTAGTTTAACTACTGGCATGTGCAATTGCTCGAGATAACCACGTCATGTCGCGACGGATACTGTATATCTCTGCATGCACCTTTGCATTTTTTTAGTATCACAGGAGCGTCGACTCCAGCTTACTGTAATTTGTCACATTGGCGAGAAGCAAGGAGATCGGCGATACAGCGATCAGCGTCACTACGGCTTTCTGAACATACGATCGCACAGATAAGGCTGATAGTGCGTTTGCGCCTCTAAGCAAAGAGCGTATAACAGGCCCGTAGCCAGAGGGGGGGGGGGGGGGGGCTAGGGGCCTGCCCCCCCCCCCCCCGAAATTCGGACTGAGGGGGGTGTTTTACCGAGAAAAAATAATGAAAATAGGGGGGTTCTCAAGGTTTTCAACAGGTTGCCCCCCCCACGAAAAAAAAATTTCTGGCTACGGGCCTGGCGTATAAGCAGGTGCTCGCGCGTGAATGTGCACTCTGCGGTTGCGCATCGTCTGGGAGTTATTTCTCGCGTATCTTAGGCGCTGCCAAGGCCAGGGGTCAACGGCCGCGCGATATTAACTTAAAAAGTTGTAAGGGTGTGCGTGCGTTTTAAGGACGCATTCTGCAGTTTCTCTTGTACAACCAACATTAGAAGAATGGTGTCTGCGCCATATAGAATTGGGTCGTCACCTCCTGCAAGTTACGGGATTGCAGGGTTCGTTCGCTCCTGGATTTTCCGAGATCCCGCTGGCGTCGTCCCTTCGTAACAACTCATATCCCGCTCGCAGATCTTGGACGGCGTCGGCGACATCGGCTTCGACGTCGTGGCCAACTACCGAACGCTGACCGTCGCGTACACCAAGGCTGGCGACGACATGGCCTGGCTACTGGGATCCGAACTCGGCGTCGACTGGCAGCTGCCGTTCACCATCTCCGCAAATAACACGCCCATATTGCCGTGGGCCCTGTCGTTTCCCTTCTACCGAAACGACGTGCCAGCTTACCTGAGGTTTGTCGACCGCATGGCGCGCTTCAAAGAACGTGTCCATCTTGGCAGACTTCTTCATAGAAATTGATATTCCAGTCAATGTATTGCCACGCGCATTTCTTGAATCAGTTTTACTGCATTCGGTTTCCACCCACAAAAGACGGTCAGCAAAGCTCGGCGCAGATCACGCCTCAGTGTTGAAGAAGCTTCGCGATTATAGTAGATCATTTTGTTAAAATTGCACGCAGGACGCGAACCGTCCAGCTTATTCTAGAATTCTAGAGCTTGCACAACCACCAGTGATAAGGCTTGAAAGTTCGACGCGTGCTGTGTAAAAGACGGCGCGTCCCAACGATCAGGAGATAATCGACGGCCAACGCTCTGTTCGCCGCTATCATTTTACAGTGTGTTTTGCTGCACTCTGACTTTACTTTTCCCGGCCACAAGTTCGGCCCAATAAAGAGTTTCATCTTGGACACGCCGCCTGCTGCCTTGGTTCACGTCACGACCACGTGACAGTATGCACTGAATCTTACATGAGGCAGTGGCTCGAGAAGTTTCAATTACACGCAGCATGCGATGGGACGAAAAACGTAAGTTTGTAGCCCGAGCACCCAGCGATTCCCGTTCGTAGAGTTCCCACAGCTCGGTTTACCACACCGACGATGACGTCAGTGTTTGAGGCGAGCCCGTAGGGTTTTCCCGGCACGAGTGAAACCTTGTTAGGGAGAATCGCCCACTCGGTGTACGAAATGTGCGCTACTTTTTGCGGCGCTTGGTTGACTTCCTGTTTTTTTCCGGACGTTGAGATACGAGTCGCCTGCAGCGAGTGCCGTCAAGTTGTTTCCCCCATCAGATGTAGCGATGCAGCGTCGCTCGCTCGGCGTTGCGGTGGCGCCCTCTCTTGCGTGGCCCCGGAGTCAGCCGCAGGTTTCCGTTACATTTTTAGCCGTTTTAAGTTAATTATTGCGATTGGTTATTTCTGTTAATTATATTATTTTACACCTTGTTCGTCCATCTTAACCAGTTTTAAGTATTTCTAGCCTTGTTATGGCCTTTATCGAGCGCTCTACTGCGAGCGTGATCATGCACGAGATGTACGCATGGACGACCAGCCGGGCCCCCCTAGAGTGCTCCGCACTTAAATGTGACCGGCTGCGCGGGTCACTTCTACGACGGGAAGACAGTACAGTGTACTGTGCTGACGGTAAACAGTTAGGCCCGTATTCTGAAACGCTCCTTACCTCAGACCATTTCCTTACCTTACGTGAGGAGCCCTTCAAGCCTCCTTACCTTAAGGAGCTCCTTGAGGGAGCCAGCGTATTCTGAAAGCTTCCTTCAACCTTCCTTTGCTAAGGGTCGCCTCAGTAAGGTAAGGAGCGTGTTTCGCACGTCTGGGATCGAGAGTACCTGTGAAATACGGACGAAACGCCCTTTTTTAAGCAAGAATAAGGAATAGTTTTTCCGTATACCGGTGAATAATTACGTGCACACTCCTTTTTCGCCACATAGGCGCACATCCTTTCCCTTTTATTTAACTTTCGCCTGTTGCAGCAGCAAAAAAGGATGGTCGAGCAACCTTAGAGCTCATTGCTTTCATTGATGAATTTCAACGTCCCATTGCGTGACATGAGTAATAAAGATCGTTAAAAAAATTTAAGACATTCGTAAGATTAATTTTCAGAACCGAGTAGTGTTAAGCTTACGAAATTTCCACGCTTTGGCGAAATTTTTTTTCGGGGGGGGGGGGGGGGCACCTGTTGAAAACCTTGAAAACCACCTATTTTCTTTACTTATTCTCGGTAAAACACTCCTCTCCATACGAATTTTTTTTGGGGGGGGGGGGGGAGAGACCCAGGCCCGTAGCCAGAAATTTTTTTTCGAGGGGGGAGGGCACCTGTTGAAAACCACCTATTTTCTTATTCTCGGTAAAACACTCCTCTCTATACGAATTTTTTAGGGGGAGGAGACCCAGGCCCTTAGCCAGAAATTTTTTTTCGGGGGGGGGGGGGGCACCTGTTGAAAACCACCTATTTTCTTTATTCTTGGTAAAACACTCCTCTCCATACGAATTTTTTTGGGGGGGGGGAGACCCAGGCCCGTAGCCAGAAATTTTTTTTCGGGGGGGGCACCTGTTGAAAACCTTGAAAACCACCTATTTTCTTTACTTATTCTCGGTAAAATACTCCTCTCCATACGAATTTTTTGGGGGGGGGAGACCCAGGCCCGTAGCCAGAAATTTTTTTTCAGGGGGGGGGGGCACCTGTTGAAAACCTTGAAAACCACCTATTTTCTTTACTTATTCTCGGTAAAATACTCCTCTCCATACGAATTTTTTTTTTGGGGGGGGGGGGGGAACCCAGGCCCGTAGCCAGAAATTTTTTTCGGGGGGGGGGGGCACCTGTTGAAAACCTTGAAAACCACCTACTTTCTTTACTTATTCTCGGTAAAATACTCCTCTCCATACGAATTTTTTTGGGGGGGAGACCCAGGCCCGTAGCCAGAAATTTTTTTTCGGGGGGGGGGGGGGGGGGCACCTGTTGAAAACCTTGAAAACCACCTATTTTCTTTACTTATTCTCGGTAAAATACTCCTCTCCATACGAATTTTTTTGGGGGGGGGAGACCCAGGCCCGTAGCCAGTAATTTTTTTTCGGGGGGGGGGCACCTGTTGAAAACCTTGAAAACCACCTATTTTCTTTACTTATTCTCGGTAAAACACTCCTCTCCATACGAATTTTTTTTGGGGGGGGGGAGAGACCCAGGCCCGTAGCCAGAAATTTTTTTTCGGGGGGGGGGGGGACCTGTTGAAAACCACCTATTTTCTTATTCTCGGTAAAACACTCCTCTCTATACGAATTTTTTTTGGGGGGGGAGACCCAGGCCCTTAGCCAGAAATTTTTTTTCGGGGGGGGGACACCTGTTGAAAACCACCTATTTTCTTTACTTATTCTTGGTAAAACACTCCTCTCCATACGAACTTTTTTTGGGGGGAGACCCAGGCCCGTAGCCAGAAATTTTTTTCGGGGGGGGGGGGGGGGGGGGCACCTGTTGAAAACCTTGAAAACCACCTATTTTCTTTACTTATTCTCGGTAAAATACTCCTCTCCATACGAATTTTTTTTTTGGTGGGGGGGAGACCCAGGCCCGTAGCCAGAATTTTTTTTTCGGGGGGGGGGGGGGGGGGGGCACCTGTTGAAAACCTTGAAAACCACCTATTTTCTTTACTTATTCTCGGTAAAACACTCCTCTCCATACGAATTTTTTTGGGGGGGGAGGGACCCGGGCCCCTTACCCCCCCCCCCCCCCTGGCTACGGGCCTGCACAGAGCTTGTGCACAAGTAGAAGGTATAGATTAACAAGGACAAATCGGATGCAGTGTCACTGATAGGCACTGCAGATTGAGTGACCTAGAATAGGGGGAGTGTCCAAAGCGCCGCGCGAATACATGGGAGGAGCGAGGGCCCTTCGCGGTGAACTCCCGCGCCGCGGCGCTGCCGTGCCGGACCCGTGGGCTTTCTCCGCGGTGGAAGCCGCATCATAGCGGCGAGCGTCTGCTACGCGCCCGATATTTCGGCCGCTATTAGCCAACGTTGCGGTAATATGGACCATATTTAATACTGCGTCACTGCAACATAATACTGCAGCGACTCACCACACAGAGAACACGTTTGTGGGTTGTGAAACGGGGATTTTGTATATATTTCCTTTCAGCTGCTTTGTCACCGCAATCGTCCGCACTTACGCGCCCATTTGAAAAATGTATTTTGCGCGCACCCATCGTGAGCGAAGGTGCTTAATTTAGTTTCGTGTGGAATGACGAACGTGAACGAGCTGCAGAAGAGAATAAGCTGGAGATCATAAAGATAAACACGATAACGTAGCAGATATATGCACGTAGTAAATGGCTATCTCATGCTAACGCGTTTGAACACTTCATATCCTTTCTTTTATTTCGTGCATTCGATTCGTTTTACATGGCTGCCTCGCGCGCATTGCTGCTTCAAGCCTCTTCATGCGAAGCGGAATGTGTCCGTCGGTGTGGCCGCGGTACCAAAAGTAAAAAAATAACTCGCGTAACTATCGCGTCTCGTTCACTTGGTAAGGTCATGGCATCACTAACTTGACATGCTTGTGATTTGTGTAACGACCAATGGTAATAATATGGCGTGTGGCGCGCAAACCCACTTTCTTCCGCCGGAAATAATTCTGACGATGCGTGGTCTGATGATTTGTCTCCGTCAGTGAATGAAAATATGGTTATCAGCAATATCGATCTCAAGATGTAGGACTTACTTATACATTTTGAAGCATTGCCCGCACAGGTAAAATACATGAAAAAAAACAAAAAAAAAACTCGCAAGGTCTCTTATACATTCGCCTAAGACGTCTCGACGTCGAAAGCCGTGGTCATGTTTTTCTTCATTCGATGCCTTAATCCCCCCCCCCGCCCACCTCCGAAAGCTTTCGGCACCTAATTGTTGTTTCGCACTGGCCCCAGGATCGAAGGCATTGCAAAGGTTTCTGTACGCCACCTGGTTTTACATGGCCTCCCTGATCGGCCCGTGGATCACGGAGGCAATGCAAAATGCCCATCTTAGGTGATGACGTCATCACATGACATCACGCTGTTTGACGTCATGATGCCGTCACAAATTTTATCGATCTGTGACGTCATGGTGACGTCATCACGTGATAATTTTTTTTTGCATCGCTCGCGTTGACGACGCAGCACGCCGGTGGTTAATTTCCGTGTTTGATGAGGCATCTAAGGCTCTCGCCTTAAAAAAAAAAAGAAGACAAACCAAAGTAAATGAAACGACAACAGTGCACCATTGTGTACACCTTACTTCGTGTTACGTGCGATCGCCCGAAAACAAACGTGATTCTCAGCTCACAGCAGCTGATTACACACGTCCGTGGTACGTACACAAGAGGCTTGCTTTACCTATCGGGCCATCTCTTTATGTTCATTAAAGAGATGACAGACATGCTGTGTCAGTTAGTGGTAAAATTTTGAGCTTTGTCTGTACTAGGGAGGTTCAGCTCACAAAAGCGTGGTGTACGCTATATTGAGCTCATCAGGAAAAACGCGGGAAATTGCAGCCGGGTGCCCTGTTGACGCGCACTCAATTGCCGCGGGAACAATTGCATGTCATATAGCTACTCGTCTACATTTTTTTTTTTTGTAAAATTCTCTGAACCGTGCGAACCCTAACCACCGAGAACCTTGAAAATATTTGAAGTTAAAAATGAGTTGTTTGAAACTGTTTCCATTTCGTATGGTGAAGGCCTGAAGCGATGCACACATCTCGCGGAAATGTTTCATACTGACGTTCAGCTATCCCTATAGATAGAAACAAACTCCACGCATGAGTGAACACAGCTGGCTCCCAAACAACTCATCTCGATATGTCTGTAAATACTTGTCTATAATATATATATTGTGGCATGTTGCATTTTTTTTCATTCTAGGTACATAAGTGATCTCTATATTTGAACATTTTTCCACAGTGGTTGAAATATTACACTTCCACATTGTAAACTTCTTACCGTATTGTTGTTCAGGCAGCAACTGAACTTGTACAGCAAGAATAAGGGTATTAGTAACTTTAATTTCATGATATCTGGATATTGGTACAGCATTTTCTATAATACGCCGTTTATGCACAAACTTTACCTGGCATTGCTTTTTATTCAAATGTCGGAATTTAACTCAAGCTTTGCGCTCGGTGAGCCTTGGACGCTACCTCAGAAGCAAAAATAAGCCAACAATATATTGAGGTCGTATGATCTACTATTCCTTTCTTTTCCCCTTACGTCTTCCCGATGTGCTCTGTTCATATTGAAGGGCTAGTCGAGGCTAACGAATTGTCGAATAAAGCGTTGTGGATATGGCTAGAAAACCACTGGCGACCATGAGAAGTGGTGGTGAGCGAAGTTGTCACTGCGCGTAAGCATTTCAGCTGACGGCACGGGTAATTTACCTTCTGTTATTACTCTGAATTCTCGCATGCGCGATGCCATTGCCCGATTGCCCGTGCGAGTAAGTTTCTTTTCGTCTTTTCTTGTGCCTGCTCATTTTGCGCATTTTTGCGCACGCACCAACGTTCTCAAGCTCTATCACTGCAACTAGGCCACGCTGATGCCACTTGACACATGATTTTTTTTTTTTTGCATTCTGTTGTTGTCCCCGCACTAATACAACGCTCAAAGATGGGTAAGCTTCATTCAGCACCACATTATTAAAGTTAAGTAGACTTCACGTGCCCTTAATGGAAGTCCAGCGCAAAAAACTACAGCGCGTAGCAGACGCCCCTGGCTTTCCGCGCGCTCCCGAGCGCGGAAAGCCCACGGGTCCGGCGCAGCAGCGGCGCGGCGCGGGAGTTCACCGCAAAAGGCCCACGCGGGAGCCGGCGCTTTGGACACTCCCCCCTATTCTAGGTCACTCTACTGCAGAGAAGCACCCCTTCAGTGCGAGGAGCGAGGTAAGGAGGCATGAAGGTTGCCCTAGCGCTACCTTAACTTGAGGGAGCACCAAGGAAGGCCTCAGTGAGGGAACCTTGGTAAGGAGCGTTCCAGAATACGCAGTAAGGCGTCCTCAAGCAGTTAAGGCCCCCTTACTGAGGTAAGGAGCGTTTCAGAATACGGGCCTTAGTGTACTGTGCAGCACAGTGTACTGCGCTGACGGTAAACAGTTAGTGTACTGTGCAGCAAAGTGTACTGTGCAGCTAAAGTGTAATGTGCTGACGGTAGACAGTTAGTGTACTGTGCAGCACAGTGTACTGTGCACAGTGTAAAGGCAGAACCACATGCACGCTTCTTTCGAGCGACGGCGACGCGCGACGGCGACAACCGGGCTCCGTCGCGCTGTCGCGTCGCGACGATAGCAACCACATGTTCGCGACATCGCGTATAGTATGAGCGACAAAGGGTCATTGTTGCTCGATTGAAAACTATCGCGTACACGCAGGTAAATTGCGAAAAATAATTTAAAAGTAGATCAATGGCAACATGACAAATTTATTATTGCCTTGCGTGAGATAAGAGAGCCATCAAACGTTTCGCGACTTTTTTTTTTCGTAATATTTTGTTTAACCGCGACAGTAGTATCCACTGTGACCTCGATGCTCGTCATGTCCCATACCACGCTTTCTTTCTCAACTTCGTCGACAAGACGCTCCTCGAATTCGTGCTTTTCGAGGTTGGACATCGCTGCCTCACAGGGAGTACTACCTCACAAAACGACGGTGTTAACATTGCAGCAAGCTACCACGGAAAGATCAAAACAAAACATCAATAACAATATTAACGACAAAATATGTTCCAATTATAATGGATATGTAAACAATACTGCTTCTTACCTCTGTCCCCGCTGTATTATTACTGTATGATGTGCAAGTGAAAGTAATAAAGAAAAAAAATGCCTCGCTCTCCGCGTGAGATGTGGCTGTAAAGAAGGTAGCCTATGTATAGGGCTCGCTCCGCGTTTTCGAAGTTTACTTGTCTTCAAATACGGAGGGTGTTTTTCGGAGTTTATTTTTAGTAAATCCCTGATTCTCCGAAATTCGGAGTTTAATTTTGCGTTATTCTGAGTACTCCAAAAACTTAGATGAAGTGATATCTCGACGCGAAAACGTTAGAACACACGAAGCGTATTACAGTTGTCTGGAAGGTTTGAAAGACACATATACATACAAATACTTGAATAGAAAACACCTACGTTTGTGCGTGCTAAAACCTCAAATCTTGTTGTAATAGATGCAAGCGTACTCTGCTAGGTTTTTCACATTCTCAGCTATTAAAATGTCCTTTCAACGTTTGCGTTAGAAACAGGCAGAGCCAGAAACCTCAGCGCGTAGCGAGAAAGCACTGGCCATTGTACAATGTGAAGTCTCAAAAACGACAGGGGTTACCGATTTCATAGCTCCGACAGTTCGCAAAATCACTCTTGAGCTGGCTCATGTCGTCAGTTTAAAGAAACGCTAGCTTAAAAATATTACATCGCCCACTAAAGGGAACCATGAGGGGATGCGAATCAGCGTTGGCGTTTACGTTCACTCGGCCGTCGAAGCCAAGCGTCGGCATCGAGCTACCGCTTCCGCTACAAAGAGACAATGCGAGTCTGCGGCGAGGGTAGCGAGGCTTTCGAGACAACTGCAGCGACCGGGAACCGACGGAGCGACCGCACGATTCAAGCGAGACTTCCTCGACCGAGCTCAACGCGCTTATATGAAATGGGGGAGGGAGAGGAGGGAGTGGGTTTACAGGCTGCAGCGCGGGGTGAGGAGAGGAGAGAAGGCGACCGAACGCCTGCGTTAACGCCCGCGTAAAGGAGGAGAGTGCGTGGCTGCAGCGCGGGGGGAGGAGGAGAGAACGCGACCGAACACCTGCGTAAAGGAGGAGAGTGGGAGAGAGAGTAGGCGCATGCGCAGTAAGGGTGGTCAGGACGCGCACCATCACCACCACCGGATTGAACTCCGCCCTAAGCTGCTTCGCATCTAAAATCGGCGCATAGGTTTCGAACGCGCGGGTAGCTCATGCTGCGTATTTGGTTTCACAATTTGAACACTGTGCCAAGATGATTCACCGGTGTATACTGGTGTTCATCGCGAAGGTTCTTCTCAGCTGCGAGTCTCCACTTCGCAGCGACAGCAGCGAAGTATCCATGAAAGTCTGCGACAGTCGTTGGCGGTCATTCCCGTCGAGGGATCAATAGACTTGCGCATTCGGATGTGAAGAGCTCCGACGGGTCACGCCAGTGACCAAGGAGTATGCGTGCAAACGAACCCCCCATTGTGGGTTAAACCTGGTGTGCCAGAGTTCTTTAGGCGCCATATATAAATGATTGAAAGCACAGCAACCTCGACTTAAACAGCATGTCGAGCACAACTTCAGGCGATGAAACGAGAGTTTTTGACGTCTCGCACTCCATCCCCTGCGCGCTTCCACTTCTCAAGAAAGACCAAATGACGCGCCAATAGTCAAGAACATCTTCTACTAGCAATAGCTAGTAGCAGGCGTTATACTTAAAAAGTGATGCCGCGTTTCAATACGTGAGAACAGTTCAAGCAGCCCTTGTAAATTACACCCCTTTCCCCAACCCCTACGCAATTTGGAGGATGTCCGCCGCGGTGGATCAGTGGCTACGGTGCTCGGCGGCTGATCCGAATGTCGCGGGTTCGATCCCGGCCGCGGCGGTCGCATTTCGGTGGAGGCGAGATGGTAGAGGCCCGTGTACTGTGCGATGTCAGTGCACGTTAAAGAAGACCAGATGGTCGAAATTTCCGGAGCCCTCCACTGCGGCCTCCCTCATAATTGTATCATGGTTTTGGGACGTAAAACGCCAGATATTATCATTGATAATTTGGAGACGGGCTACTACTATTAAGCAGCGGGTTACTCCAAACACTGCGCATGTGACTTACTCAACCATGCACAAAATGCCAAACGAGCATTCACAGGCGTGCGCGGGGTTCTGCTGTATTCGGGGGGGGGGGGGGGGGGTCAAGTTTTACCACCAGCCCCCCTCCCCTCTGAATCAAATGACAGCGGAGCGTAGCCCGCCCTCTTTTAATATTCTTATGTGGAAAGTAAACTTCGCAATGAACGCAGAAACGAAAATTTTGATCCCCGGCTGTCGGAGGCAAACATGGGAAGATACACAGTTCTTGGAACGCATCATCAGGGGTCCACGGTCGCCCTTATTGTCAAAAACTTGCATGGCCGCAGCCCTGCACCTTAAAGGGCCGCTAAACCACCCTCCAATAATTTTTTTAACATTACAAGTAAACTAACGCATCGAGTTCAATGTGCCGCCACGATCAACAATGCGGACGTGCCGAACGTGACGTCAGCAACTAAGAGACCCTGTTTGTCTGCTCGGAGATGCGCGCGCTCCCCGCTCTCCCTCCTCGCACGGAGCAGTGGTATGCTCGGCCAACAGGAGAGAGGAGCCAACGAACGGAGCGTAGCGAAGGGAAGAGCGAAACGAGCTAAAGGCCATATTGAAAGTAAAATTTAGCGCAACTTCTTGGAAAACCCTCGAAACACTCACACATGTTACCCGGCTACACACACCACGTGTGATGTGTGTATCCCGAGTGAAAGCGTGTGTGAATGTGTGAGTGTTTCGAGGGTTTTCCAAGTTGCGCTAAATTTTACTTTCAATATGACGAGTTACCAACTAGCCCAACTACAAGTTTTAATAAGCAAAGGCCGCTTTTGTATCAGCAAACGCGTGTAATTATTACAGCACCGTTTCGAAACATTCTTGCGGCTACGTTGTTTACTGTAGACTCGGGCACAACTGCGAAACCACAACTAAATTTGGACCTCTGGGTGGTTTAAGGGCCCTTTACGTAGCGACGGGACAGGTCCAACTAAGTGAAGGTAGGACGCGGACTTGGCGCCCCTCTTATACCACTAACCAGCCCTCCCCCCCCATGTACCTATGGTAGCACAGCAGACAGTGCACCCCCCCCCCCCTTCCAGAGCGTACAATTCACAGGACAAGGATGACCTGACCTGTGCGTCCGCCGCGGCGGAGCAGTGGTTATGGTGCTCGGGCTGCAGAACCGAAAGGTCGCGGGTTCGATCCCTGCCGCGGCGGTCGAATTCCGATGGAGGCGAAACGGTAGAGGCCCGTGTACTGTGCGATGTCAGTGCACGTTAAAATAACACCATGGTGGTCGAAATTTGCGAAGCCCTCCACTACGGCGTCTCTCAGAGTCATATCGTGGTTTTGGGACGTTAAACCCCATCAACTAACTGACATGTGCGATCAATCTCGCAGGTACGGCGCGTTCGCCACGTCGTTCGCACGTCCCACCGCCTTGGTTTACGCAATGCACAAGTCGAAGACGGTGAAGGAGTACGCCGCCTGTTGCCTGCGCTCATTTAGGCCCAGCCCGAACGCCTCCGTTGTGGTACACTCATGGCTATACTCCAGCGCCTTCGACGCAGCCGTCAATCTGTACCAAGGCGCCAGGGCGAACAAGGGTACGTGTCTTGGAGTTGAAGATGGAGAGTAAGATTTATTAAAGACGCCCTGCAACACTTCTTCAACATGGTCAGAAAACATCGCCGACTGGTAGTTAAGGCTCCGGAGAACATGTTACCTAAATATTATAGCGCCGCACGCGGCTTCGAATTTACAATTAATTGTCAAAGTCGGCAAGAAATCGCTCGCTCTTCTCTCGACAAAGCAAAATAACCACGCCATAAGCCCAAAGTGAACGACCATTTGCGGATAGGGGCATCGGGATCAAGGAGGTTTAAAAAAACTAGCAGTTGTTCCGCGTAGGAATACAACCGATGAGCGAAGCTCCTTGGAAATGGGACGCGAACGACTATGCGCCTGATCTCGCTGCTGGCTTTCATGAAGGCGGTAGCGTGAAAGCGGGTGGGGAGAGCGTCTGCTGCGCTCGGTGGCGGGAACGACTGAGCGAGTGAGTGTGCGCGCGCGCAGCGCAGGGAGAGGGAAACAAGTGTGAGAGAGGTGCGTGTTTTTTTGTTTGTTTGTTTGCGCCGCGCGTCTTGTTTGCGCCGCACGCGCGGAGAGTGGCTGCTGCGCTCGGTGGCGGGAACGCGCGTTCGCCGGTTTGAGCAGAGAGGGCAGACTAATCTGCCTCCATTCACTTCATTTATCACCCGGAGAGTGAACGTGCCTTTGGTGCCATGCTTGCACGCAACACCGGCAACACTTTTCAGAGTAAACATCAAATGGATTCCTTGAATGAGTTTATTGCCTCACGAATCGACCGCCGCGAAAATTTCTGGGATCCGTCTAGTACGAGCAAAGTTACAGAGATTTGTCGCACGCTGTAATTGCTTTCTCTCTTCTCTCGTCGCGACAAGCGCGCTAGAAGCAGTGGCGCAGCCAAGGGGGGGTTGGGGGGGGGTTCAAACCTTTCCCCCGAAATTTTTCAATTTTGCTTGCGTATATATAGACGCACACATACAAACGCACGCACGAACATACATAAAGTATGGTTGAACCCCCCCCCCCCCCCCCCCCGAAAAAAATTTCTGGCTACGCTCCTGGCTAGAAGCTAAGCAGGGAAGAATGGCAGGGGGAAAGAAGTTGCGTCATGCACGCTTCATGACCATGAGCACTTTTTTTTCTTCGAACGCGCGGCATACTTTCAGTGTGATCGCGAGCGAGGACACGTGGTGGCCTCCCGCGGCGGCCATGGTAACTACGCGGCCCACGATGCTCAAAACAACCAAAAGCCGTGAATTTGAGTATACGGCGCGGTCATTTGGGTATATGGATTGTGGAAAGGAGAGGGAACAATTTCTAGTTGACTTTGAGCATTGTAAGTTCCAGGCAACCTCCTGCCCTATAATGCTTCGCTCGTGTGTTCTCAGGGGCCTAGACTCTCTGACCACGCTGAAGAAGTGTTGCAGGGCCCCTTTAAGTGGCTGGTAGGGACACTGGCGTGCCAGCCAGCAAGGGACAAGCAAGGCACAAGAACAGTGGCACGCCAGTGTTCTTGTGCCTTGCTATTCCTTGGCTTAAGTTAGTGCTTCGTCGCGCTGCCGAAGCAGATCGCGGAGGCCACGCAGAAGGAAGCGCGTGGCTGAGATCTGCTCCACTAGGTGCCGCAACGATCCTAGCTACTCACAAACCATCTGCACTTTCAACGAATTCGTTCAATTTCCGGTAACAATCCTGACAGTCTGACAGTCTGAATTGCCGGTAACAATCCTGACTGACCTTTATCTTAAGTAAACTTGCGCTCCGATATCAATTGTATCCAGTGTAACTCTTAACTTGAACCAGAACCTTCGATTTCTTACCAGTTTTATTTGAAGTTTTTTTTTTTTTAATA
>JALIZH010016687.1:0-17562 GCA_030522465.1 Rhipicephalus appendiculatus
AGAGGTGCCGCCTGAATCGTGTTATACTGGGTGCTTTACGTAACTATAACAAAATGCTAAGAAAAGAGTGGTTAACTTTAAGTGCATGAAACCAACGGCACAAATCGTTTGACGCCATATGGTGATAGTTAGGGTATTTTTGCATTGCATTTATTTGTTTATGAACTATGATCAACTATGCAAAATTTTTAAATTCTCTTAGGGTCAAGTGTTCTTCGTTACGTTGTGGATGGACATTCATAAGACTGATGTAATGTTTTTATGGCAACGTACATTTGGCGTCGTGACTTTTGTTGGGCGTTCAAAAAAGCCCGGAAAGTATGAAATAAAGACAAGTGACTGCGCTCGTGCGCCACCATATTGCGAAGCTCTTAAACGTTCTTCGAGCGAAATAGACTGCGCGTGGAGCCGTCAATCATTGCTTGTACGAGGATTACATGACGATCTGGGTCAATGCCGGCAACCATGGCGAAATAGAATCGAAACTACAGTTGGCCGCTGACACTGTGGTTAAGCGCGCCAATAATATTTGGGCTCACCTGCTCGGCGGCTCAAATCGAAACTCCTAGTTATTGACTATAAAAAGCGGGATACCTATAACATTCAAGTCATACTGGATGACACCCCCCATTCGCAGCGTTAATAAAATCAAAATTATAGGTCTTAATATTTCCGACAATGGCTCCAACTCTGAGACCATTAAGTTAATTCGCACTTTGGTTCATAATGCAGCTTCCTTAACTAAGCGCATTTCCAATCGGCATCGCGGCATGAGGGAAGCAGACACACGTCGCCTCATTCAGGCTGTTTGCCTATGCAGGACCACCTATTCCATCCCCTAACTCTATCTCACACCCACGCATAAATATCTTTCCACGGAGACCGGGCAACTCAACAGACTCATCCGCACTGCCTATAAAACTGCTCTCCATCTCCCTAAATCAACAGCCACGGATAAATTACTTCGACTAGGAGTGCAAAACACTCTGGGAGAGCTCGTAGAAGCGCATCTCTTGAGTCAATATCAAAAACTATAGCTTGCAGAAACTGCTCAAGTACTCCTGCGCCGACTCGGAATCAACGTTCCTAGTCATACTACGGCCACGCACACACTTCCAATCGCTGTTAGCAGCAACCTATGCATCCCGCCACTCCCCAAAAACACTCATTCAAAACATAATCGAGCGAGACGGGAAGCTAGAGCTAAGGCTCTTACAAGCGCTTCCCTCCTAATTCTCCGGGCAGCATACGTAGACGCGGCCGAGTATGCAGATCGTCCGGCTTTCACAACAGCCGTTGTGGACGGATTTTGAAACCTTATCGCTAGTGCGTCCATTCGAAATTCGACAGAATCCCTGGAAGCAGAGAAGGCGGCAATTGCCGTTAGCAATTGTTCCCTCGTCAGCTGAGTATGTTTCCTGTGATTCTAAAACTGCAATTAATAATTACGCCACTCTCAAAATCCGCTCTCTGGCTGCTATAATCCGTTGAGTTATCTCCTCCGCCTGATCGTCTCATCACTCTCCTATTGGTCCCTGAGCACAGTGGACACCCAGGCGACGCAAATCTGAGCGTATAGGTAACGGTGTGTTGCACGCACCGGTACCACTTCCCGGTGCTGCGTAAGGATACTATGCAGGCTCTCAGCGGCCAGCTGCATAGGGTTAAATATAGCCTAGTATAAAGGGCTCGCATTTCTCGTTGACTCAGGCTAATAACAGCTAGTAAATAATTCAAATAAGCCCACGGAGAAAGTTGATTATGTTGTCTACATGTTCCCCGCGTCCGTACAGCTCGTACTTGCCGCTAGGACGCATTGCTGCGACGCATAAACACGTGGAAACACAGAGAGCGGGGTAGAATGCAAATTCAAAAATATTTTTCTCTAATACGTTTCGCTGAATAACAAAATTACAACACCGTCACATTCCCTCGGCATGCTTCGCATAACATCGATTCCCAAGGTACGTGGGATCTGTCCCATTTTTATTTTAGGAGTTGGAAGAAATTGAACACCGACCGTTAGCATGGTTCCAGGAGGCGAACGATCGGCTCAACAAAGACGCTAGCCCCCCTGTCTCAGCAGTCACGATGCACAGCCAACGTTCCTTCATTATACTTTTCTTCTATGGCCTCGTTTATCAGCTTATCTTAGAGTAAACAAGCTGGAACTCAACGGTGTACGCCAATGTAGCTTACAGCCAGCGTGAAATATTATCAGTTCGCAAAGAGCCAGGAGGCGCTGAGACAAACTCTGAAAGCTCACACGCGTTTCCCAGCCGGCAACATTTACACAAGCTCCGATTCAGCATTACAGGACTTTTTGAAATGTCAGTTTCAAAAGACGAGTTATTCGCATATGTGGGAATCATTCTATTAGCGCAAAGTTCTCAAACTCACTAACGTAAGTGCCGGAAGTAATTAATGTGGCGCGCATACAAACGAGGCGCCCACCTTTCCTTGGTCTTCCTGCACGACTCTGCTCTTAGTATTATTTCACTGCTAGCTGCAACTGCACCTTTGGGTTTACGTACCTTAATTAACGTGACATGTGCTCAGGCTTCTTGATGTCGTTACTACGTTAGCGGTGATGCCTGGCCGTCAGCCATCGTTTACCTAATGTCGTCTCGTCTTCTACGCCGAAACTTGGCTCCCTGTTTTGATTCCCCCTCTCATGTCTGGACTTAGACGGGCTATAACGCAAAGGTGAGTGCCTCGGAGGACATGCTCCAGACGCACGCGCAGCGTCGGTCCTATTGTGTATTTGCTGGTCGTGCAGTCTAACTCGCCTGCTTATGAAGAACTAAAGAGCTTATAGGGATGGATGCTCGACTTCTGAAGATGAGTTATTCCACGTGACAAGAACATGTCCCAAAAGTGAAAATTTTATTTCGTTATGTATTGTATATTTTATACACATACCACTCGGTAAAATAAAACTGAATGTAGTTTGTTTTTTTAAACGCAGAATTCAGGAGGAAAGAAATACCAAACATTATGCAATATGGTGGCACCCCAAGCCGGGGGCGTAGCCGGAATTTTTTTTTTCGGCAGGGGGGATTCAATCACCCTTCATGTTTCCTCGTTTATGTACACTCCTGCAACAGACCCTTCAGGGGGTGCGGGGATATATATTACTGCTAAACTGAAAAATTTCTCGCAAGTTTCAACTTCTAACTCCCCTCCTCCCCTCTCTCGCCTCCATCCTGGCTAAGCCACTGCCGCTTTCGTCAGCAGTCATTCTGGCAAATCTTCGACAATATAACGTTTGAAGTGTTACCGCTCCAAAGAAGACGGCTTTCGCTAAATATTCCTTAACGAAAATTTCTCAACCAACGTTTCTCAGCGAACTTCTGAGACTTCAAGTGTAGATTTTATCTGTAATGTGGACGCCACGTCGTGGCATTGATCTCTCTGAAAAATTGCTATGCCACTATGACTGACCATACAAAGTGCTACGCCAGGCCACTGATCTCACACAGCGAGTCATCGATTCGGTGCAGTCAACACCAACACCATCCTGTACTGCACGTTATGAGACTGAAGCCACATGTACCGTCTACCTCTGTATTTACAATATTCAGAAGCGCCGTGCAGGCGCCTTTACGCCTCCAGTTGGTGTCACAAGGCTGGGGAGAGATCCTCTCTGTGAAGGAGACTATGGTAGGCAAAGACGATGCGGTAAATGGACAGGCACCAGTTCTACACCAGCCGTTGCTCATGCTTATAGATATATCTAAAAATCCGTTTTCTAAAGTAATTATTGAAGCTGTGACGAGCAATTTCATTCACGTGAGTGGCCACATGAGAAAGCTTCGGGCTGTGACCTAGAGCAGAAATTTAGTATACACGTCATTGCACCCAAACAGGCAAAAAAAAATAAATAAGGAAGCCTAGCCGTATTCCGCAAGAGAGACTGGATAAAGTCAATTTCAAAGGCTTGTGCAAGCTTGATAGATTAATTTATCATAAAGGTATATGTTTGCGTCACTGGTTTTTGGCCTAAAACATAAGCCTCCAAATAAATGTTGTCTCGAATTTGGAAATCGTAGCTCAATCAGGCAAAACATTGTAGTCAAAAACAACGGGCTTTTACATTCTATCACGCCTATTTTTCTAAATGGCGCGGATAGTTTTTACGTAGCGAACACATATTATCAATCGCGACTCTCTAATTGAGCTGAAGTGCAGGGGCCGGGCGGTTCTGTGGCTAGAGCTCACATTTTTAAGGCGAAAGCCTTTAATGTCTCATGCTCACGTCCGTCCGGTGTCCGTCCGGCGTCCGGTGTCCGTCCGTCCGGCCTCCGTCCGTCCGTCCGTCCGGATGTCCGTCCGTCCGTCCGAATGTCCGTCCGTACGTCCGGATGTCCGTCCGTCCGTCCGGATGTCCGTCCGTCCGTCCGGATGTCCGTCCGTCCGTCCGTCTGGATGTCCGTCTGTCCGTCCGGATGTCCGTCCGCCCGGATGTCCGTCGGTCCGTCCTTCCGTCCGTCCGGATGTCCGTCTGTTCGTCCGGATGTCCGTCCGTCCGTCCGTCCGTCCGTCCGGATGTCCGTCCGTCCGTCCGGATGTCCGTCTGTCCGTCCGTTCATCCGGATGTCCGTCTGTCCGTCCGTCCGTCCGGATGTCCGTCTATCCATCCGTCCGTCCGGATGGCCGTCTGTTCGTCCGGATGTCTGTCTGTCCGTCCGGATGTCCGTCTGTCCGTCCGTCCGTCCGGATGTCCGTCCGTCCGTCCGGATGTCCGTCTGTCCGTCCGTCTGTCCTTCCGTCCGTCCGGATGTCCGTCCGTACGTCCGTCCGTCCGGATGGCCGTCTGTCCGTCCGTCCGTTTGGATGTCCGTCCGTCCGGATGTCCGTTTGGATGTCCGTCCGTCCGGATGTCCGTCTGTCCGTCCGTCCGTCTGGATGTCCGTCTGTCCGCCCGTCCGTTTGGATGTCCGTCCGTCCGGATGTCCGTCTGTCCGTCCGTCCGTCTGGATGTCCGTCTGTCCGTCCGGATGTCCGTCTGTCCATCCGGATGTCTGTCCGTCCGTCCGTCCGTCCGTCCGGATGTCCGTCTGTCCATCCATCCGTCTGTCCGTCCGTCGGTCTTTCCGTCCGTCTTTCCGTCAGTGGAATGGCCACACGCTTTCGCCGAACACACTTTGGAATGTACAAAGTGTCCTTCAATTTTTTGAGTTCTACGAAGAGAAAAACAAAGACAATGATTAAGCTGGCATCCTTACCAGGAAGAATTTAAGATCATTTCGAAGGTAACAACGACGGCAACGCCAAAGATAGGGCGCTATCAAGAATTTTCGTTGCATCTACCGGCAGAGCAGCCGTTTAGAACGCAAGAACTCATTCTGACGTATATGTAGAGAGGCCGGCAGGTACCGCTTAAATTCTGCGCTGCATCATCGAATCCCCGAAGATCGACTGGACCACCGGAGTCGTAAACTATTATGGTGAAAGCCTTTGATGCCTCAGCAAAAGCGAAAATTGCCTGTCAGTGACATCAGTGTCCAGCGGCGTCTGTGGCAGCACCGGCGACGTAAAAATCATCATCAAGTGATGACGTCATTTTGCCGTCATCTTGACGTCACATGACATGATGTCAGACGATGATGTCATCACATGGCATTATCGCTTGTTAAAAGGTGAGTCGATCATGGGGGTAGCGTTAAACAAGGTCAGGTGCTGAAAGCTTGTAATGCCACCGATTCTGGAGGCTGGGCTAAACAACCTCAAGGGCAGAAAGCGTTCCGAGAGGGACGGAGCAGGAGGTTCAATACATTGACTGGGAAGAGTTTTTTTAGATGCGAAGCAGCTATTTGACTAGGCTGAGTAACGCTGTCCCTCCGTGCGTACGGACGAACGCGCCGCAACGCGCTCCCCTCGCCGCAGCTGTTGGAGCGGTGCCAAGTAGGTCACGCCGCAGCTGCCGGCTGCTCCGCCCGCTCGCAACACCTCTGACCCGCCTGCCGTGTCTTTGCGTTTCAAACAAACGTTTACTCGAGTAAACGCTACACCGAGTTTCGCTTCAAACCGTTATTTCAGCACCCGCGCCGACGCCCGTTTCAACCGGGTCAACGCCGTTCGCACCGCTGCTGCTTCGCATCCCATCAGGGTTCCCTTCGGGGAGATGGTCCAATTTTTTTTCTGCATATATCGTGGCAACAGGCCTCACGTCTGCCAACACGTGTACACAAATACGGCTGGAAAGTTGAATTGCCCTTTTGCAGTTAGGCTTTTGTATTGCAATTGTCATAAATACGTATTTTTTCATACCGAGCAAGGGATAGATTCGAGTTGAAAGCGGATTGCAAGCGAAACCAATGCTTGTCGTATTACCGAAACCGTAGAAAAGGATTTTAACTGAGATGCAAAGGTAACTTTCAACGTACGTGCTTATGCCGGCTGTTCCTGTGCGAGTAAATTCATGCCATCTGTACGATAAGATGATCAAGTTGTTGTTGAGCGGAGGAATGTGATTACCGCTTCTACTTCTACTGGTCAGTGATAAATTTAATTCCGTGTATGGATCAACGAAAGCTCCGTAACACTTTCTGTTCTTTCCCTAGTAACCTCCTCGAGACGCCCACTGAGCTTAGATAAATTTCGCTATATTCTGTAGTGTCGAGGCTAGTTTCTGCAGTTTTCGGGGTCGGGCCACTCCTGCAGTACGAATTGTTGGGCTGCGGAAGTGCACTCTACGCATAAAAAAAATTGGGGGGACCCTTAAGCTTCGCCTTTAAGAGTTGAACGCGATAGCGATATTCCATCCCTAGTGCGTACTTCAATCACTTAGAGCATAATATGTAATGGGTAGTAAACCAGGAGAAATTATGCGTGGCAAATGTGGGAAATGTTTTCGAACTTGCTATGCACCCACTACGTGGTGTTAAGGGAATACGCGCAGTAAGGTGTGTGCCGTTTGTAATGGGTGGCTGGCTTTAAACTATGGAATCGTTATGATGGTCACATATTCTGACGCCCGATGGCAATGTACGCTTGTACCACGCAATATTCCTGGGATATTACATGTTATATTGCGACGCCTATATAAAGGACGCTTGCGTTTGCGAAGCATGGAAGTTATGTTCACTGCACTTCCAAGCAGAGGAAGTTATTTTCACAGTATTTCCAAGCAGAGTCATGGCTGTGTGGTAGAACACGTGCTTGCCACGCGGACAACCCGGGTTGGATCCTCACTCGGACACGAAAATTTTTATTATTTATTTTATTTGCATCTTTCGCGATTTTTCGGTCACGGACAAGATGATGATTTTTCGCTCACAACCAACGACGCCGACGCAGACACCGACGCCGACGCCGACGCCGGAATTTCTGCGAAACGAGCTCTTTAACGCTATCGCGTTAAAATGTACACCCTCTGTGAAGAAGTGCTCGCAAAAATGAGAGTGGTGCAGACGACAGCTTCGCGTTCCTCTAGAAAAGACAAAAACGTTGGCATATGTTAGGCATTTCCACATTACCACTTCTCATTTATGTTCGTCATGCAGTCACGTCACGCAACAACAAATTTGGTGCATATCAAGCTAGCGAAACGGCCGCGAGCGTGCCATGAGCGTGGCATGCAAGTCATGTTGCACATGACATGTCATGATTTACATATTACCACTTGTCATTTATGCTCGTCATACAATCACGTTGCTCAAAAGGACACCGTGCACATTCCAAAGTGTGTTCGGCGAAAGCTTGTGGCCATTCGACTGACTATGCCATGTCTTTTCTTTTAACACGAAAGTGTTTTATGCCGGGGTCCACCACGGCTCCTCTGACGTATTTCCGTCACGGATATGACGTTGTAAGATATAAACTAACATAATGAGATCAAAGAAATATTAGAAGAAAAAGTTCCGTCACCGGGCGTCGAACCTACGACCTCTCGCTCCGCAGCGCGCGGCGCGAAACAACTCGGCTACGGGAGCGTACGTTCCTCAGCTTGCTAACGGCAAGCTATTTATACACACCATATACCGTTGGCGGTCCTCAGAGCTCCTCGACTTCAGCGCGTTTTCGTCATCGCTAGCGAGATGGCGCGAAGGTGTCACGGGGCGCGCGCTCTAAAGGTCGCCGCGCCTCTCGTTGGGATGAGCGTGCGCCTCCACGGGGCGTGGTCGCTGGTGCGCGCGCGCTTATCTCCTGATCGGGGCATTCGGGTGGTTCGCACGCCTTGTGTTTCCACCGCAAGTTTGCTTTGAAGTTACAGTGGTTAAAAGTGCACGAAGGTCGCTTCGTTCGCCGCAGCGGCCGCGTTTACGAATGGAGCGCGCCGCTTACACACGAAGTAATAATTGTGGCAGTTGTTCGCGCTCGTCCTGTGTATGCTTGTGCGTTCGTTCCGTGCGTCTTTGTTTTAGAGCAGCGCGCTTTAAATGTCGAGCTGTGACAGTTGGTCCGTGCTCGTCTTGTGTACGCTCATTTCTTGCGTCCTTTCTGCTTGAGGTGCCCGCTGCATGTTTCGAGCTGCTTGCCGTTCTTCACGTCACATTACAATTTGTTGCTGCAGCATTCATTCCTTCTCCCTTGTGCGAAACAATGCGCAATAAACGCTCAACTACTTATGTGAATATACGTTTCACTTTCGTGTTATACCGATTCCTTTGACAGAGGGATCAGCCATGTTTTTTTTTACACTCTCAGTGGGATGGCACACAAACGGAATGTGTGTGTTTTCTTTTTTTAATTTTTTTTTGCTCGAATCGCAGCGAGACCCGAGACCAATCTGCCTACGTTTCGCATGCGTTGGTATTGTCGCGCTTTGCGCATCGTGCAGAACGCCATCCGCGTTGCAGCGTTTAAATTGACTTGTAAATTTCAAAGCGTGTTCCTCGATCACCTGTGCCCACTGAGACGGGGTCGGTCAGAATGGAACGCTATGCGCGCGTCTCCCTCATTGCACGATTAGACACGCTGGGCACAGCGACGCTACGCAAGCAAAGCGCGAGCGCTGTAGTGTCCAACGCGACCGGCGTCCGTTTGCGCGCCCGGGCGCCCACCTGGCACCGTGCCAGGGCACAGCCGGAGGACGGCCGGACGTGAGCATGAGACATTAAAGGCTTGCGCCTTAAAAATTTGGTGTACATCAAGCTAGCGAAACGGCCACGAGAATGTCATGAGCATGGCATGCATATCATGTTGCACATGACATGTCATGATTTCCATATTACCACTTGTCATTTCTGCTCGTCATACAATCACGTCGCTGAATATCAAATTTGGTGTATATCAAGCTAGCGAAACGGCCACGGGAGTACCATGAGTGTAGCATGCAAGTCATGTGGCACATGACATGCCATGATTTCCATATTACCACTTGTCATTAATGCTCGTTATAGAGTCACGGCACTCAATACCAAATTTGGTGTATATCAAGCTAGCGAAACGGCCGCGAGCGTGCCATGAGCGTGGCATGCAAGTTATGTTGCACATGACATGTCATGATTTACATATGGCCACTTGTCATTTATTCTCGTCATACAAACACGTTGCTCAAAAGGACACCATGCACATTCCAAAGTGTGTTCGGCGAAAGCTTGTGCCCATTCGACTGATTATGCCGTCTTTTCTTTTTTTACACTCTCAGTGGGATGGCACACAAAGGGAATGTGTGCGTGTTTTCTTTTTTAATTTTTACCTCGAATCGCAGCGAGACGCGAGACCAATCTGCCTCCGTTTCGCATGCGTTGGTATCGTCGCGCTTTGCGCATCGTGCGAACGCCATCCGCGTTGCAGCGTTTAAATTGACTTGTAAATTTCAAACGTGTTCCTCGATCATCTGTGCCCACTGAGACGGGGTCGGTCAGAATGGAACGCGATGCGCGCGTCTCCCTCATTGCAAGATTAGACACGCTGGGCACAGCGACGCTACGCAAGCAAAGCGCGAGCGCTGTAGTGTCCAACGCGACCGGCGTCCGTTTGCGCGCCCGGACGCCCACCTGGCACCGTGCCAGGGCACAGCCGGAGGGACGGACGGACGTGAGCATGAGACATTAAAGGCTTACGCCTTAAAAATTTGGTGTACATCAAGCTAGCGAAACGGCCACGAGAATGTCATGAGCATGGCATGCATGTCGTTGCACATGACATGTCATGATTTCCATAATACCACTTGTCATTTATGCTCGTCATACAATCACGTCGCTGAATATCAAATTTGGTGTATATCAAGCTAGCGAAACGGCCACGGGAGTACCATGAGTGTAGCATGCATGTCATGTGGCACATGACATGCCATGATTTCCATATTACCACTTGTCATTAATGCTCGTTATAGAGTCACGGCACTCAATACCAAATTTGGTGTATATCAAGCTAGCGAAACGACCACCGGAGTACCATGAGCGTGGCATGCAAGTCATGTTCCACATGACATGTCATGATTTTAGATGCGAAGCATCTTATGCTCGGGGCTATGTCCCTCCCGCGTCCCGCGTCCGGCGTCCCGCGTCCGGCCGTTTTCATGAAGTAGGGAAGCACCCATTATGCGAACCAGAACACTGTAGTAATATGAAGGCCGTCAACCAATACCACAGTCATCAGACTCATCGCCGTGAGCACAGAGAGGCTGCTTAGAAATGTCTAGGCAGGTGGTGTCTGTTGCCCAGGTTGATCCCATTCCTGGATCTTGCTTGCATGTGTTTGGAGGGGGCTTTGTCCGTCCCTCCTTACCGCGTCCCGCGTCCCCCCACCACCACAGCGCATGTGCGTCCCCTCCCCCCTCTCACTCTCCTCTCCTACGCTCACCCCCTTTCTCTCCTCTAGGAATCCTCTACTGTATGCGGAGCGGCTCCCGCGTCCCACACCCCCACAGCGCATGCGCGTCCCCTTCCCCTATCCTCTCCTACGCTCACCCCCTTTCTCTACTCTAGGAATCATCTACTCTACGGAGCGGCGCCCGCGTCCCACATCCCTGCAGCGCGTCCTCTCCCCCTGTCTCTTCTAGGAATCCTAAACTCTACGGAGCGGCTCTGGCGTCCCACATTCCCACAGCGCATGCGCGTCCTCTTCCCCTCTCTCCTCTAGGAATCCTCTACTCTATGGAGCGGCTCCCGCGTCCCACAGCGCATGCACGTCCCCTCTCTCTCCTCTCCTTCGTCCCCCCCCCGTTCTCTCCTCGAGGAATCCTCTACGGAGCGGCGCGCACAACAATTGGTGCGACAGCTGCATACTCCGCTGGGGGCGCCACGGTACTTCCGCGGTATGAAAATGACGGAGCGCACGCGCCTGATTCTCTCTCCTGTGCAGCGCCGCGATGAGCGCCGGGACCGCTGCCGTGAAACGAGAGCGGCGACGTTCTTCCCGCTCAAGCTAATTATCTCCCCGCTGCTTCGCATCCACACATGGTTCCCTTTAGCGGGAGATGGAAAAGTTTCCATATCACCACTTGGCATTTATGTTCGTCATACAGTCACGTCACGCAATACCAAGTTTGGTGTATATCAGGCTAGCGAAACGGGCGTCAGCGCGCCATGACCATGGCATGTAAATGATGCTGTACATGACATGCACATCATGATTTTCATATTACCGCCTGCCATTTTTGTTGTTCATGCAGAAATGTCACATCGTGTCAATTTTCGGATATATCAGGTTAAGAAAACGGCTCAGGAGCACCATGGCCATGACATGTAAATCATACTTTTCATGACAAGTTAGTCATGATTTCCATGATATGACCAGTCGTTCATGTTCGTCATACAGTCATGTTATGCCTTACCAATTTTGGTATAAATTTCATTAACCGTACGGCCAGGAGAGCACGAAGTCGTAGGCGGCTAAATAGATAGATAGATAGATAGATAGATAGATAGATAGATAGATAGATAGATAGATAGATAGATAGATAGATAGATAGATAGATAGATAGATAGATAGATAGAAATGCTCGCTAAGAAATGCTTCGCATTTAATAACTGCTGTAGCAGCTTAAAGCTGTAGCGCTAAAGTCTCCCTGTATAATCTAGAGATATTGCCGTACATATACTAATGGCTACGCCGAAAACCTGCTGCGTATACACATATTTTTGAATAAATTTTGGCGCCGACATAAAAGAAATTCGCTGTTTACTCTCCTGCGAACTGAGGTTCAAAGTTGACATAGTCGTGCTCGTCCTCGCACTTATCGCATCCATTTATTGTGCAAGCAGCTCAGCCCTTTTCCGGCTAAGCTTTTAAAGTGTCTAACGAAGTCACATGTTGCCAAGACCACTTACTAAGTACGTAGTGTTAAAAGCGCTGCAAAAGAAGCTGCGCTTACTTGAGATACTAGCTCTTTCACGAAGTATAAACAGTTTCTTAGGTTCCTGTGCTTCTCACACTCTACAACCTTGCGCAAAGGCCTCTTCTTGAGACCTTTTAGTTGCGACTTGTGAACAGCGAAGCAATGCTAGCTTGGCGTAATGTCATGACCCAAAAACTGTCATCATGAACGGGTGTGTGTCACAATAATTGGGCAATGGACGGGCGGCGTATCGCAAGGGGGGTGAGAGAGAGATAGAATGAAAGGATAAAAGAACGAAAAATGGGAAGAAATGAAAGAGAAAAGTTCTTGGCGAAAAAAAAATCCTCTTGAGGCGGCGCGATTCGCATCCGCGTACCGAGGATCCGAAGGCAAGAGTCTTAACGACTCGGGATATCAGAATGAAAAAATCGAGAAATAGAGAAAAAGAAATGCATACAGAGAAAGAATGCCAGAGAGAGATAATAAAAGACAAAAAAAAGAAAGAAATGGAGAGAGAAAGAAAAAAATTGAAAGAAAGAGGAAGCAGGCAAGAGATAGAGAGTGTGAGACAATGAAAGAAATGATAGGGAAAGAAAGCCAAAAACACAGAACTACAGAGAGAGAGAGGGAGGAAGAAAGAAATAGAAGTAAACAAAGGCAAAAAGAAATGCAGCACGTTTCCACTAATTCGTACAAAGCTTTGCAGAGCGAAGATGGTCCATTCTCAAGCAAATCCTACTTACAATGACTATAGTATTGGGCCATTTGGGCGGCCACTTAAAAGGTGACAGGGCAACAACCATTGTGATGGCTATGCGATGACCCTCGTGTTCCTTGTGGCAGCACGAGCGATAACGGTAGCGTTCACTTATGGCTATCATGAACCGCGCCGAAGGAAGCATATCGTTTGCACGCGGAATGTTAGGGAGCACTACAATCGCAATGCACAAATGGGTATGTCACGTGGCATATTTTCAACAACCAATACGACCATTATTTAGTTCTGCAGGCCGCATTAATGCCTCAGCCTCGACAGATGTGATTCCCAACTGTGACTGTTGCAACTGCACTGGTTTCCGATAGATCACATTCACAATCTCTAACTCATTACCCAATCATTGCTCTATTCAATTTCACAATTCTGAGTCGGTTGCAGTATTGTGCCTTCGCACCACTAACTTCAATTCACCAAGACGAACTTGTCGTGCTCACAAGTGCATTATGTTCCTTAAACGCCCTTGATGCCCGTCTTCTTTTTCTTATTACTCTCAAAATCATATTCACTATCCCTTGTGTAGTAAGAGGACGTGATTAGTAACTCAAAACGAAACTGAAGAAGACGATGGAGTGCGCGCGAGAGAGACGAACGTGAGCGCGTGAGCTGGAGAACATCGACGGGCGGAGGAAGAACGCGGCCAGCTAGCAAGAGCGCTAGGCGTTGGGCCTCAGGGACCGAACGGACCGAGCCGGTGTCACCAAACCAGCCGGGACGAGCGTGGCGTGTTCCTGAGGCGAGTGGCGGTTCCGGGCCGGGCCTGACATGCTGTTCTTGTGGCGGACGAGCGTGCGGGCCAGGGCGAGCGGCTGATCCTGTCCAGACTCGGGTCCGGCACAACCAGTCGCCGAGATCGTGGCCACGGAGCCACGTCGGAGCCGGTCCGGCACAACCGACAATTGAAGGTGCGACCTCGGTGTTGCGTCGGCCGCAGCGTGGGACCGCTTGTTCCGGTACGAGCAGCTGACGGTCTGCTCGTGCGCTCCCGTGCACTTGACAGCACACCTCCCGTGGCGAGGTTGCGTCGTCGGCACCATCGTCTCACCGGTACCGTGAGTGACGTCCGACGGACTTTACAGACTTCCGAGTAGTGAGGACGCGCCGGGTACTCGCGTGTGTGGGCGGGAGGACAGTAAGGACTGAGCTAGAGAAAGCGGCATTGTATTGTACAGATATCGAGAGTGTGTTGGTGTTTGTGTGTCAAGTCGATAAATGTTTCTTGTCCTTGTCTTGGTTGTCTGCATCTGAGGGCCCAAGAACCACCACATTTGCCTCTTGCACGTTTTTAGGCTAACAGATTCAACGATCGGCAGAGAATATTTCGGCCGTTTTATCACGTTTTCTTTCAAAATATTCCTTAAGTCTTCCTTGGTGGTGTAGCGCTTACAGTACTCAGCTGCTGACCCGAAAGGCGTGGGTTCCACTCCGGCCGCGGCGAACGCATTTCGATGGAGGTGAAAGGCAAGAGGGCTGTGTACTGTGCGGTGTCAGTGTAAGTTAAAGAACACGAGATGGTCAAAATTTCCGGCTGCCTCCACTACGGCGTCCCTTATAATCATATCGTGGTTTGCGGACGTAAAACGCCAGCAATTACTAAAATGTTGCTCAAGGTCGAATATTATGATCATGCGGTCGCATTCAATAGCTGCGTTTTTTTTTCTATTCAAGCAAACCTCATGGCACGCGGCCTTATGACTATTAGATTCCCTAAAAGGCCCTGCACGAATTCACATCTAAAGTTATAACACACACCAGAAGACGTGGGGTAATGTAAAGCGAGTGTTCTACTCAATGTCTTTTAGAACTGTTTGATTGTTTTAGAAGTCGAAAGAAACAAAACCGTGCTCTTATACTTGTTCCGGGCGGGGATCCTTTGGATCATCGCAAACTTCGTCTAAGCAGTCCTTCGTTTACTCTAGGCAGCCAGAATGTGCAGCTCACGTTCGTTCCTCATGCTTGTCCTGTAAAATCATATTCCTCAATTTTTCTTAGAGCGAACCCACCGAAACTCGACGACGCACGCTTCAACTCTTACAGTCGGTTTGAAAGATAACCAGTGGCCAGTAAACGAGGAGACGCTGTGAGAAGGTTTGAGCGTTCACACATTATCTGCAGTCGGCAAAGTTTACACAAGCCCCGATGCTTATTTACGGGATATTATTAAGCGAATGTTTCTGTAGGATAGTTCTTCGCACATGCGAGAGTAATTTGTATAGCGCAGAGTTCTCAAACTCGCCAACGTAAATGCCAGAACTAAGCAACGCGGTGCGCATACAAGCAAATCGTCCAACTTCCCTTGATTCTCCTGCCTGACTCTGATCTCGGGTGTTTCATCCCTAGTTGAGTCTCCGCATTTCGGTTTACGTATGAACCTTCATTAACATGGAGGGTACTCAAGCTCCTTGATTTTGTTAAAACGTCAGCGGTGACGCGTTGCCGTCGGCGTTCGTCTACATCTATCCATATCGCCTTCAATGCTCGCACTAGGCTTAGTGCTTACTGAACTCCCACTCTCATTTCTGGGCTAAGCCGGGTTATAACACAAACTCGAGCGTCATGGTAATCACGCTCGATTCACACGCTCAACGACTGTAAACCTGTGCCTTTGTTCGCTGTGTCCTACAATTCGAATGGTCATAAGCGTGCATGACTTCAGAAGACATGCGCGTATTGCGCACATGCTGCTGTTTCGGGTGTCCACGTCACACGGTTGTTTGCTCACTTGCGAGTCTCTTCTGCCAACGTGAGTGGCAGTGAATGCATGATCTTTGTATTGTGTTGCGTTCCGGATAGCCATGAATAAAGCGTCCATCAACCGTATGAATAAATGAGGCCGTCATTATCCCGATTGGCACAAATTGATAGTGACCTGGCATTAACATAATAGACCTTGATTCTACTTGTAGTGGCCCCTGTAAACATCCCTTAGATGAATCTAAGTAATATACTACGTAATATCACTTGGTCCGACCTCTGCGAACATCACATCCGTTCCCGGAATAGGCTCTACAGCGGATATGCGTGCGCTGTTTACATGCCGGAAATCGATATAGGTACGACATATTTTGTCTGGTTCCTTTGCGAGGATCAGCGGAAAATCATAAAGACAGGGTCACCATCTATGCATTCACAATTTGTTTAGTTTGAAGACATCCAAGGTAAAACTATTCCTGATTCCCAACCAAGGCGTATCCTATTACCAACTACATATAGATTAGAGACGCTTACCTTCACAATATAAAAATTGTGTCGTCGTCATTGTGATAAAGCAGGTGCATTCAGAATAGCGGAATCTCATGCGGAGGGTGCTGTTAATATCCAAAGGACAGAGGCTCCCGGTAGTGTCTGTACTAAGTAACGCGTCACCATGGATGCCGCAGTCGAATACTCTATGCAAAAGCGCACATCATCAGTGTTCTTGGCTTTTATGAAGATATGAGATGAAGGATTGCCATATCAGGCGTTTGGGATATGGACACCTTATCTTTGGTGAAGGTGAATTGTCATTTCACTTTGCCACATTTAATTGTTGCCAGGATAAGAACGCATGACTGTCACTGTTGCCTGTAGCAAGTGAAGTGTTGCGCTGCTCATCGGGTGCATGAAGGTTCGTTTCCCGGTATGTAGAAAGGAAACAGTTAGCATGCAGCATTGAGCAATGCGATAGAAAGAAATAAAAAAAAGGAAGTGAACAAAGGAAGAAGTACGTGATGCACGCGCTCGCCCAGTGTCGGTTGCCCACATTTTCTCAATAGGGCAAGGGCTCCATTTTTTATTTCTGTGTAACCTCATTTACACATTGAACGAAGCATGCATCCGGAGCGGTTTCATTAGCGGCGCACAGAATACGCGCGGCTTTGCGAAGTGAGGAAAACAAAACGTTTCAAGTGCGTTTCATTGAAGACACGAATATAACAGAATGGCCAGGGTGCTGGCTTCTCTGCAAAAAATGTCTAAAAAAATTCAGCAGGTCCACTCCATGAAAATCGTCCGTCCGCGAAGCTTTAAGAGCGAATATATGTGACTGTGATTGGCTAGCGATGTTACGCAGACCTTGTTACGCAAATCTGCCGCTCGATTTGAAATGAAATCCACGCGCTTCACTTCATTGGTCTAAGCTTACATGCTAACTAGTGACAAACACGCGCGCGACAAGCCACGCGCGGTAAGCGTGTCGTATTCCCATACACGTTTTACGCGACGCGGCAGCGATGCCTGGAGTCTCGAGTTGTCTCGCTGCGTTCTATACTTCTCGATGAGCCTATGTCCTAATTATAATTAAATACTCGTTCTTTTTTTCACATATCTGCTATCCGTGCCTGCTCTTCCGTTAAAAACTCCTCCTGAACATCCCTCGTGCAAGTGCACGGGTCCTCCGTGAAGTTACGTAGCGGACACAGGCCAGGACCACAAGTAAAACAGGGTTTATTCCAAAGACATACGATCGTCGTCTTCGTCAGTCCACGAAGAGCTGTGTGCACGCGCCGTGCAGATGCGCCCAGCCGCAGTTCCGCAATTAGCGCGATACAGCACTTCCTTCCCCTAAAGTGTCTGG
>JALIZH010016688.1:0-25510 GCA_030522465.1 Rhipicephalus appendiculatus
CTCCTTCGCAACGGCGCTATGGCGCCGTTGCTGATGACGTCGGGGAACGGGATTCTGCAGACGCGCGATGAACCAACGCGTTGTATCCTAGTCAGAACGCGCTGACGCGTTCGGGCCGGTGTAAGGGGGCTGGGTAAGTCGCTGTGGCCTCTCCCCCTTACACTCTCTCAGCAATCACATGATGGCGTCGGTGAACGAGATTCTGCAGACGCGCGATGAACCCACGTGCTCCCGCGTGGCGATGAGCGCGCGTGGCGTGCTCCAACAAGAGTTCGGGACGAGTAACAGCAATAGCAACTACGGCGAATTCATGGTGTGCTCCACTTGCAAGGACGCCTTAACAACGGGCAAGGTGCTCGTGATGAACGGAACTTTAAGTCGACCCATGCGCTGCTTCGCATCGCCTCATGGTCCGCTTTAGCGGGAGATGGTGTAATTTTTTTTACTTAAATATGGGCTTCTCTCTCTTCTTCTTTCCCTTCTCCTCCACCCCTCCGTCACTGGGGGAGAGCGACGAAGGCCTCATCACACATGGTGATAAGTAAAACAAATGCTGCCTTCCGAAAGACAAGTCTGCTTTTCTAAACGTAGTTTCTAGCAACACCCCTTTTCAAGAATTTTTCATCTTCCCTAAGAGCGCAAATAGGTATAGCAGAATGCGTCACCACCTTTCAGGTCGTTCAAAAGCTTCTGAGATCAATAGTTCGCAACAGCATTCGGAAAAATCTGCAGTTTCGGTTGACTATCTTTTGCTTCATTTAAGACCTTTTAATGCGTAAACTTTCTCTGGCGAGTGACACCTAAAATTTTGAGCTGAAACCGCGTTCTTAACGCAAAAAATCCTGACACCTTGTATCCGATAGGAATACAAAGGTGTCACAAGCATGCAGATATAGAGAATGCATAGAAGCATGTATAGAGACATGCATGCACAAGCATTTGCAGATGTAGAGAATGCATAGAAAAAGCCTATACTGGGGGTTGGCCAAATTCAGATTTGTGGGTCTAGGGGTTCACAACCACTCATAGCTCGTATTCCGAAGGTTCTATATCAAAAGGTGCCAAGAATAGCACCGATTACGTGAGATATTGGCGTTAAAGAGCATTGACAGCATGGTCGAAAAAGCTAATTCTAGGCTTACGGACTCATGAGGCGACTCAGACGGACTCACTTAGACTCAGATCGAGCCGTAAGTCTGAGTGAGTCCGGGTGAGTAATACTTTGGTGAGTTCGAGTGAGTCCGATCGAAGAAAATCTTCGTGATTATGAGTCCGAGTGAGTCCGGCTCAGGAAAATTTTGGTGAATGTGAGTCCGAGTGAGTCCAAAGTGCGAAATATATTTCGTGAGTGAGTCTGAGTGAGGTCCACTTTTTTTTGCCGACCTATGTTTGGAGGTAGGCCAACATTAAAATTTGTGGGGTAAGCCAATTTCAAAATATAAACTCTGTATATTGTCTGCTTTTTTCAAGCACTTGCACAAGCAAAGAACCCTAAACCTTGCACGTATACTTGCGATATATTTTGTTTCCCTTGTTTGAGCAGCTGTCTTGGCCAAGTAATAGAAAATGAACAACAATTTATTCAGGCGCAGCTTTATAGTCAGTACAGTTTTTCCATCAACATGTAAACTTGAATTGGTGATAACGCGATAATCAGGACTCTTCAGGCAGAATGGGCACAGTGACTGTGAGTACCTGCAAAACCAGACAAAGACAAGATGGGTTTACTACCAAAAGTTGCCACTATGTTCTGAAAGTTCTGCAAAAACAGATTAACAGCATCAATATTTTTAAAAAATGAGAAGGCTATACCGTTCTTACCTCTTACAATGTTCAAAGATAAACTGCACACTTCTAATGAATTCATACCAACATCACTATTAGTTTTATTTTATTGGCTCATAAAAAAAAATGTGGTTTCAAGGGCCTAGCTTTAAGGAGTGACTGGTTGGTTGAGTGATTCATGTTGCCTTGAAATATGAGCATGTAACAAAATAGAGATTAATGATTACGCTTCCCCTAGTCTTCTAAGAGTACTCGTTTAGCTACATCCTCGTATATCAAAGTAGATTTAGAGCTTGAGCACCAACAGAATTTACACCAAAATAACCTGACAATTCTTTATTTCAAGAAACATATGAGCCAGGAGCTTAGCCACAAACATTTTTAAGGGAAGATCTGACCCCCCCTTTCAGCATGTTTGTACATGTCTGTATGCGTGCACAAGCATTTGCAGATGTTTATACACTGTTGTGCCACAGTTCCTACCCCTGGTGCAACCCTTCTTCCCACGGGACGATCAATCAGTCCCCAGAGTTTCGGCGTGCTCTCGTCTCCCCACAGTCATTACGCTGCAGTCCCATGCGAACAGGTTTGTCTTCGACCATGCTGTGCCGGCCTGCAACGAACTGTCTGCCCCGCCCACGCAGGTGGCAATTTCTCGGGCTCTCTTCGTGTGGGAACAAGACTGTCTTCGACAGTGCCGCGTAGTGCCGTGCGTGTTTCACGACGAATGGTCGATGCCCCGCCTATGTAAGAGGACTTCCTAAAAGATGGAGGACGATTTGGACCATGTCCAAACCACCGTGGAGGAGACGCGAAACAGTGGACTAAACATTTAAGGCCGTGCTGGCCCCTTCTTAGAGGCAGTTGCCCCAGCTGACTCTGTCGAGCTGGCAGGCTTTGTTCAGTGATACCTTTCACCAGCTATAAACTTATCGTTTTGCGAAACCCTTGGCCTCGTTGTTCCGCTTCTGAGCGAAGGCCCGTTCTCTTCGAAGGGTTCCAAAGGCGGCTCTCTTCTACACACTACCATTGCTAGATAGCAACTTGACAACAACACATACAAAATGTAAAGGTTTTATGGAGTGGGGGGGGGGGGAGGGGAGGCTGTTTATAGCCACTTGTTATAAATTAACCGTGTAATGCCCCCCTTACACTTTGCTCTGGCGAGGAGTCTGTAAGGTGCTGTCAAAAAATAAATAAAATGTGTAAATAAATAGGAGATGCAAGCATTTTTCCTTCTGAGGTTCTCAATTTAAGTGCAACTCACAATGGATAAAGCATGATTTAAAGACGTTCCCAGTTACCTGATGCTTAGTGTTGAATTCTGCAACTGAGGCATCTTCATCAACGGAGAAGGGAAGGTAGAAGTCGAATGTATACTTTGGCTCTTCACTTGTAAGCCGCACGTGGTCATCCGCCATGTCAAGTGCCAGTGATGAACCCGATTTCTGCAACAAGGACATAGAGTAAAGCAGTGGCGTAGCCAAGGGGGGGGGGGGGGGGGTTCAAACTCCCCCCCGAAATTTTTCAATTTTGCTTGCGTATATATACACGGACACATACAAATGCACACACGAACATACATAAAGTATGGCTGAAACCCCCCCGAAAAAATTTCTGGCTACGCCCCTGGAGTAAAGCACGATCTAGAAAGCTCCGCAGCAGATTGAACAAAATAATCATCCATTAAAGGGGCCACGAACACAATCACCCACCAAATTGCGGTTTCCAGCTAAACATAGAAGTAAGGGTATATTGTGCCCGTAGATGTATTGAAAAAAGAATATTAACTGTAAAATAATATTTCATTGTAAAATGAGCACTATAAGTCACGGACCATAAACCTAACCCACTGCCGGTGACCGTCATTTTGCCATGGCATGTGTGATGTCATGTGCTTCATGGAACAGGACGTCCTATTTCCTAATCAGTCACTTACCATTTTTACTCGTTACATATTATCTGTATGCTTTCATCTCTAGCTTATAAAACAGACTGTCTTTGAATGATGCTGCAACACACAGATGCTTGAGGTATAAGTAATTAGCCAGTAATGCTAAAATAATGCCCACATTGTTGATGGTGCACCATGCTTAGAGGGCTCATGTAGAGTTCGTCACAAAAGATAACAAAACAGGACTTCAGTGAAATGGCTCCATTCCCTCAAAGCCTGAACACATGGCATCAAATGTAAAAAGTAAGTGCAGCCTTTATAACCAACACAGGAACATGTTATATTAAGGGTCATGCCTTAGAAAAGCACATACTTATTTTTACCATAAAACCCGTATTTCACACATTCACATGGCAAACTATGTATTTGAATTCATACTGAGAAGCATGGTCATCTATCATCTAATGCAACCTGCAGTCTGCGGGGCTGTATTATGCGGCGCCCGGCATGTCGTCGTTAGAACCCCCCTCCCCCTGCATCACTTCCTATCTGAAGATCGAAATGGCAGTTTTGGCCTCAAATGGGGCTTTGACCAGGAACAAGGAAAGATCGCTTACAGTTGGCATTACAACCTTATGTTTGTCACTTGCAACTTTACTGAAGTGCGTGCTGAAAATAAACCTAATTTTTATTCCAGTTTTAGACATTATGGTTAATTCGCCCAATCTTCGCGCTTCACCTGCAAAGCCTACTGATTGGTTGTACCGGCCCCCCACTGTGTCGTTTTCATGCACCTCGGCCCTCCACCTTAAAAGGTTGCCGACCCCTGATCTAATGCATAGTTTTAAAAAAGCTCTCGGAAGTGCTTTTGTGTAGTGTTCATAGTCTAAAGCATTCACCTGGTGCCACGTAGTAAGAATTATAGTTAACTGGTATATATTGCCATGTGTGCTTCTTTTTGCATTCTCATGTAACTGGCCTGTCGCACGTGTAACCATTGCTCTGTGCAGGCCGTGCAGGAATGTCTAGGAACCTTCCATCACACTTGTGATGCGCATCGTGCGTGAATATGCATTCCCACGTTTGATGGTGACCATTCCAATGCACCATTCATGTAGCCAAATGTCGTAGGTTGGCAACAAGTCTACCATACAGATGCATACAGGTACAACGATCCTCCGATAATGGAACAGCCGTATGTGGTATACTTTACTGCAAGAGTTACTCCTACTGTTGGAATCGACTGTCAGGTTTCAAAAGACCCTAGTTTTGTCCTTTATGGTTTCCTTATGTGCATAAACTTAGGCGTAGCCTTTGGCCTGCGCATCACAATATTGCCACGCCCATTTATTTGCTTTTTTTCATGTATTTGAGTTTCACCCACAAGAGCTGTTAGTAAAGCTCGGCACAGACCGTGTCACAATGTTCGTGAAGCTTCACGATTGACTGAGATCATTGTGTTAAGATTAGCCGCAGGACACGAATAGTGAAAGTTTTTTTTCCGGGGCTTGCGCAAGCGCCGGTGAAAACGTTCGATGCCACCTGTATAAATACGGACGCGCCTTACCGCTGATCAGTTTTATCGATGGCCGACACTCTGTTTGCCAATATCAGTATACAGCGTGCATTACCTGCTGTAGTCCAACTTTCCACTGCCCGGCCACAAGTTCGGCAAAATAAAGAGTTTCGTCTTGGACACGCCGACTTGCCTCCGTCAACATCACGATCCCCGTGACAATATGATGCGTAGTGCAGGCCACTGCAGCAATGAACTTAGCATAGTATGCCATAGTTTTATTGAATGATAATGATAATTGTGAAAATCTGCTTATCGTGAAAGTGTCAGATTTGTAGTGGTCTCTTGCGGAGACAAAACACATTTCCAGAAGCTCTGCGAGAGAAATTGAGCTGCACAGATATCTTCAGTTAGACATTTCATGCCTGCAGCCATTCAGTGTAAATACCAGATGCATACGAATAAAGGTAAATACGCGACGAAGAAGCACGTTTCTTTTGAATAGCATAACGATCCTCTGATGACGAATCAGAGGATCGTAATCAGAGGTGGTATACTTCACTGCAAGAGTTCCTTCTACTTCTCAGGCGCTTCGCCACAACGCGCTGCGAATGCTTCACCGCACAACACCGCTACGCTGAGGCAAAGTTTACTTCTGTAAGTCCTTCCTTAAGAGGACACTAAATTGAAAGAATGAATCAGCTTATATTGATAAATTGTACTCTGACAACTCTTATTCATTAATTTCACCTTCATATCCTTATTATTAAGGGCGAAAATCAAGGTTAAAGTTTCATTTTTAAATTTCGTGCCGGAATCTACGCACATACGTCACGGACTTTAAAGGGACGCTAAAGGCAAATAAAAATTTGCGTCAGAGTGAAAGATCAATGTTTGGGAATGTCTAAAACGGCAATATTATCAACAGCAGTGCTCTACTAATCGAGAAATTAAGGTGCATGTACGACACCACATGTGCTACGAGTGGGACATCTAGGAAATGATCCCAATGACGTCACAGCGTCCGCCTACAATTAATCACTGCTAATCAACTAATCAAACCAGCTGCAGCAAAGAAAGAACCTTCCATGCATTACAACACGTAATAAAATACTCCGTGCCCGTTTCCGTTTGATTCATAGAAAAAGGAACCGCCTGGCGTTACTATGGGGAATGGCGCGAGTGGCTCAAAAGTTAAGTCTTCACCTGTTTAGGCTGGATAGGTGGTGCCATCTAGGGGGGCCCAGTTGCACCAAGCAAGAAGCAAAAATTGTTCAATGGCCGTTGTTGTTGCTGTGGCTCCCGCTACTTTCGCTCTGCTGCTGCTAATGTCGGCGGCCGCGCAGTAAAGGCGGGCAACGTTGGGGAAGGCAACTGCTACGTCAGGAGGTCCGTTTTCAGGCGGGTGACGCGGGTGATTTGAAGCGCGCTAACACCGCGCGGACCACTAAAACGTGATTTTACTTCAAAATAAGCATTTCCTTGGCACAAAAGTAGGACTACGAGGTTTCTGGACCACTATTTCAGCAATCAACGTCGACTTAATATTTGCCTTTAGTGTCCCTTTAAAGTATTTTTCGTATCTTGGAGACATATAGGCTCAACGAAATTTCCCGAAATTTGATGTGTTAAGTCTATGGCCCCCCTCACAGGACAATGTACTTCATTTTTACCGATTAGGCACTAGTAATAGGCGCCTTCAAAATCTATGAGTCACGGCGTTTGGTGCGGGAATTTGAAGGTGGCGTCGCTACCCGCATTTTCTTTTTCGCGCGTTTTCTCGCTTACCAAGCGTGTTCTCGCGGTAAGAATGTTTTCTTTTTTTTTTTTTTTGTATCGTGAAACTGTAATCTTCTTATACGCAAAAAATAGTTTACCTCTTTAGTGTCCCTTTAAAGTGCCCCTAAACCACACCGAGCTAAAAGGCGGGACAGCAGTTTCTTTCTCGCCTTCACTACCTTTCCTACAAAGCTATCTACACCTTGACACTTATTTATTCATAAAACGTGCATGTGGAAAGTCACCACTAAGCGTTTAGCCAGTAAGGATATCGCGCTCTTTGACTACACGCTGCCATATCTTCGCTTGCGCAGTCGCAAACGCAGAAAACGAAGTGAAATCAGTTTATCGCGCACGACAGTCATGTGATACAAGGCAGAACAGGCGTGCGACTGCATGGCAAAACAGGGTAAGTTACAATTGACAACAGATATATGTCGTATATCGACCAATAGAGAGCTTATTTCATCCTGACGTCACGTGAACAAACAGATGGCGTCACGAATTGTGCCGCAAAGACGGGAGACGCGCTCGTTTTTCGCACTCTCACGTGGTCGTGACGTGGACGAAGGCAGCAGTAGGCTTCTTCAAGGTGAAACTCTTTATTCGGCCGTACTTGTGGCCGCGAAACTGAAACTCAAGTTACAGCAAGCAATGCACGCTGTACACTCATCGGTGCACAGAGCATCGGTCGCCCATAAAACTGATCTGCGGTAACGCGCGTCGGCATTTACACACGCGGCGTCGAACATTCGAACTTTATCGCTGGTGGCCAAGTTCGTTCCAGAATAAGCTCAGCTGTTCGCGTTTGCGCACTCAAGCCGAACAGATGATCCGAAAACATTTACATTGCAATTACTACTAATTACGTCCCCTATACATTCCTTGGCATCAATATCAGTTCTCATTAATATTGTGTCTAAGAAAAAAATACAAGCCCTTAAATTTCCTCTTATTTCCTTTATTCATCCAAATTATATACGTTGTTCCACATCATTCGCTCAAGCAGTGCCGTTTCATCGGCATGGAAATCTCCGTAGACGCAGGGAAGAGGTCGCAGTTCCTTTAGGGGAAGCGTGCTTGCAGTGTCAGAGAGCCAATACACTCATGGTGAACGTAAGTAGGATGTATGCGTAGTACACGACTATACTTTTGCATGGGACTTTCAAAGGGATAGGTTAAAACTATTAGGCGAAGCTTTTTTCGGTGGCGGCGGTGGTATTGCACAAAAACCCGGCGCCGGTGTACAGAAATCCGGACGTGCACAAGTGAGCAGAGTTGCCAGATGGCGCGGAGATAACAAGCAAATAATCATCCCAAAAGAAGCCCCCAAAAAAGCGGCCCGACTTTTGCGAAAAAGCCCGAAAGAAATGGAAGTTGATTAAATTTTCCCGTTCTTGAATATATTCTTTAATTATAATAAAAAGTCCCTTAAATACGAAGAGAAGGTAAAAAAAATAACTAATTATTTGATGCAGGGAACATATGCGCAACTATAAGCATATTGTGGGCATTTGTTACGCGCTTCATCCTCACGTGTACATTATCATAATCATCATCATCCGTTTGTCTCTCTGTGTTCATCGTCATCGGGTGTCATCACCATCATCATCATCGGGTGTGTGCGCGATCTGCCTCGGGCTGCCTGTTCGCTGCCGAGTCTCTGGGCCGAATAAATGTCGTCTGAACCAAGGCGTCATAATATATTTACTTTTATCGCGATAGCAATTATATGGACACTCTCGGCTGGTTTTTGCCGTCACCGTCATGTCCCGTATATGTATATGTATTTATATATTTAAAAAAGCCACAAACAAAAATAATTCAGAAAAATGTTTCCTACGTGCGGCATCGAACGATTGACCTCTCTCTCCGCAGCGCGTGGCGCTAACCACTGAGCCACGAAAGCACACGTCCTTCAACGTTCAAACGGCGAGCTATTTATATAAAGCGCGTTTTCAGCATTACCAGCGAGATGGCGCAAAGGGCGCGCTCGGCGTAGGGTTCCTCGATGCGCGCGCTCCCCTCCGCCGCCGTGGAGGGTGGAGACAACAGCGTCGTCTGCTACGGCATCCGCCATTACGATGCCCTCTCCGCAGGCCACCTATAGCCACGATAGGCAGCCAACGGGCGTCGCGCGGCTGCATGCACAGTTCGTTGCGTCAAAACGAGTGGTACTCAAACAACATGACAAAAATACAAAGTTTTTGCATCGGGAGTGTGAAGGTCTCAGATTTCTATTCTCTAATCTTTATTTTTAAAGCGACATTAGCAGCTGGAGTTGCTCGCAGCAGAAAACTACCGTCCACGCCAGCCACGTTAACACCTTCAATTAGCATCTTCTTGGGCTAGTCGGTAACTATTTATATTAATTAAATATGCGAAACACACGCACCCAAGTCCCATGGCCTTTCATTGTGTCTGCGTGTTTTGTGCCTTCCACAAAAGTGTAAAAACAGTTGGCCTGCCGGTCGAAAACAGAAAAAAAAAAATCACGTGATGTCACGAGAAAAGAGAAAAACTGTGATTGCACACCATATTTTCAGATCTTGTTTTCGAATTATTCATCAGCTACCCCATTTACGGACCGCATTCTGCAACGCACAGTATTCTGAATTTTGTTTTCATCTCTTTTACCTTACTGTAAATAACAGATGGGCAAAAAATTGTTGAATACATAACATACTATTTGGGGCTCTACATACGGCTTTTATGGCATTAAATCATGAAATTTATGGCATGAAATCATGCACACACCTACACGCACGCGCCCACGCACACAATCACACGCACGCGTAAACACGCACATGCACGCACACGCGTAAAACGCACGCGCACACACACGCATGCGCACATGCTCGCACGCACACACACATGCACGCTCAATCATGCGCACACGCACAAACACTCACGTACACGCACATACACACACGCATGCGCACACACGCATGCGCACACACAGACACACACGTATACGTATACACACGCACGCACGCGTGTACAAACACACGCAGGCACGCATATATGCACACACGCATGCACACATACGCACACACACACAGGCACGCAGATAGGCACACACGCATGCACACATACGCACACACACACAGGCACGCAGATATGCACACACGCATGCACACATACGCACACACACACAGGCTCACACTCACACGTACACGCACACATACACACACACGCACAGACACGCATGCGCGTGCGTGCACACGTACAGACACGCACGCACACACAAACACGCGCACACATCAGTAACCCACACACGCATGCACACGCACGTACACGCACGCATACACACACTCACCGACATGCATGTACACACACGTACACACTCACGGACGCGCACACACACGTACACACACTCATGCGCAAACACACACGCGTGCGTGCACACACGGACACGCACGCGTACACACGCACACATACGTACACACACGCACGCACAATCATGCGTACATGCGCACAAACACACACGTACACGCACATACACGCAAACACACACGCACATACACCGTCGCCGTTCGGCAATACGCGTCCGGGAACCAGCTGAGAAACGCCAAGGCGTCGTTTCTGGACCTACAATGAGTGCCCCGAAACAGTGAGTGCCCCGAAAGTATTCTATCGGCAACGTATACGTTGCGGCGAGTTACGTCGAGCGAGAAGGCCAGTGTAAGCGTGGCGAGTTATAACTCTCCAAATGCTGAAATGGCATAACAGCCTGCGCAAACACGAACGGTCCGTGGGTTGCCGCTTGTCGCGCTTGATCTTTACCAGCCACAGGAGTCGCCTTTTCGCATCTTTCGGAAATCTGAACATCTTATAGCCATTTCGCGAGTGGTTTGTGCACTGTGGCACACAACACCCGGGCATTTTGTCCGAGAAAACGCCGCGCACCTGTCTCACTCAAGCAGCCGCGACGAGGCGGGGGGGAGCCGAATGGCGGCCGCCGATCGGAAGGCGGCATTCACCCCCTCAAAGAATGGCTCCACCCTCCAAGGGGGCGCGCGCATCGAGGAACCCTAGCTCGGCGGGGCTTTAGCTCGGCGCCCCCCCTCACCGCGACGCCCGCGCGTACTTTGCCCCGTGGGGGGGGTAGACGTCCGTGCGCGCGCGCGCTTATCTCGCGGTGGGGGGAGAATTGTACGTCTTGGGCTTTCGCCGGAACGATTGCGTTGTAGTTACCGAGCGCACGAAGGTCACTTCACTCGCTGCAGTCCACCCGTTTGCGAAAAGAGCATGCTCTTCAAACACAGCGAAGTAACAACTGTGACACTTGTTAGTTCGCGCTCGTCTGTACCTGTGAATACGTTTCGTGCGTCGTTTTTGTTTGAGCAGCGGGTTAACTGTCGAGCTAAGAACGTTGTTAGTTCGCTCTCGTCCTGTGCGTGTTGTTTTCGTGCGTCATGTGTGCGTGAGCAGCGCGCTGCACGTTTCGATCTGCTTGACATTCCAATTTGTTGTTATCGCATTCATTGCTTCGCCTTGTGGCGAAACTGTGACCTTTTTTTTTTTGACATAGTCTCAGGCTAGTATGCACTCTTCTCAATGCACATTTGTGCATGAATAAGTTTTGTTAAATACACAAGCGCGTGCTTGACTGAAGCACTCGGCTACACAAAGTCATCGACAAACACTCAATGAACATGAGCAGCAGTAAAATAACGATATTTGCTAGAAAAACGCGAATACCACCCCCCCCCCCGCAAAAAAAAAAAAAAAAAAAGAAAAGAAAAACGCGACAGGCGACTGCGTGAGAAAAGATGCCTAAATTCACTTATTATAAGCGGAACTAGCAACCCTGGAAGTGAGGCCCTCGACGGTGCGCGGGAAACATGAGTATTCGTATGCACTGTTTTCCAATCATTGACACTCTCCCGAAAGTCGGCTTGCCAGCGATCAGCCATTTCTGATATGCTAATGCAATCTTTCATCGAGGTCAGTAGTATTTTGACGCTGCCACATTTCATTGCTTCACGCATCAGCGTCGTTGTTGCCTGTAGCGACAGAAGTGCTGCGCTGCTGAGCACGTGCGTGAAGGTCCGATTTCAGGCACGGAGGAACGAAAAAGTTAGGGGGGGAGCAGTGAGCAATGTGAAAGAAAGAAAGAAAGAAAGGAAGAAGGAAGGACGGAAAGAAAGAAAGAAAGAAAGAAAGAAAGAAAGAAGGAAGGACGGAAAGAAAGAAAGAAGTAAGGAAGGAAAGAAAGAAAGAAAGGAAGGAAGAAGGAAGGACGGAAAGAAAGAAAGAAAGGAAGGAAGAAGGAAGGACGGAAAGAAAGAAAGAAAGAAAGGAAGGGAAGAAAGAAAGAAAGAAAGAAAGGAAGAAGGAAGGACGGCAAGAAAGAAAGAAAGAAAGAAAGGAAGAAGGAAGGACGGAAAGAAAGAAAGAAGTAAGGAAGGAAAGAAAGAAAGAAGTAAGGAAGGAAAGAAGTGAAGAAAGAAAGAAAGGAAGGAAGAAAGAAAGAAGTAAGGAAGGAAAGAAGTGAAGAAAGAAAGAAAGGAAGGAAGAAAGAAAGAAGTAAGGAAGGAAAGAAGTGAAGAAAGAAAGAAAGGAAGGAAGAAAGAAAGAAGTAAGGAAGGAAAGAAGTGAAGAAAGAAAGAAAGGAAGGAAGAAAGAAAGAAGTAAGGAAGGAAAGAAGTAAAGAAAGAAAGAAAGAAAGGAAGGAAGAAGGAAGGACGGAAAGAAAGAAAGGAAGAAGGAAGGACGGAAAGAAAGAAGTAAGGAAGGAAAGAAAGAAAGAAAGAAAGAAAGGAAGAAGGAAGGACGGAAAGAAAGAAGTAAGGAAGGAAAGAAAGAAAGAAAGAAAGGAAGGAAGGAAGGAAGAAGGAAGGACGGAAAGAAAGAAAGAAAGAAAGAAAGGAAGAAGGAAGGACGGAAAGAAAGAAAGAAAGAAAGAAAGGAAGGGAAGAAAGAAAGAAAGAAAGAAAGAAAGGAAGAAGGAAGGACGGAAAAAAAAGAAAGAAGTAAGGAAGGAAAGAAAGAAAGAAAGAAGTAAGGAAGGAAAGAAGTGAAGAAAGAAAGGAAGGAAGAAAGAAAGAAGTAAGGAAGGAAAGAAGTAAAGAAAGAAAGAAAGAAAGGAAGAAGGAAGGACGGAAAGAAAGAAAGAAAGGAAGAAGGAAGGAAGGAAAGAAAGAAAGAAAGAAAGAAAGAAAGGAAGAAGGAAGGACGGAAAGAAAGAAAGAAAGAAGGAAGGACGGAAAGAAGTGAAGAAAGAAAGAAAGAAAGGAAGAAGGAAGGACGGAAAGAAAGAAAGAAGTAAGGAAGGAAAGAAAGAAAGAAAGAAAGAAAGAAAGGAAGAAGGAAGGACGGAAAGAAAGAAGTAAGGAAGGAAAGAAAGAAAGAAAGAAAGAAAGAAAGAAAGAAAGGAAGAAGGAAGGACGGAAAGAAAGAAAGAAGTAAGGAAGGAAAGAAGTGAAGAAAGAAAGAAAGGAAGGAAGAAAGAAAGAAAGAAGTAAGGAAGGAAAGAAGTAAAGAAAGAAAGAAAGAAAGTGGGCCAGCTATGCACGTGCCAAGCTTCGTTCGCTCCCGTTTTGCCAATAGGGAAATGGCTAATTTTTTTTCATGTAGGTATAGTTTGTTATATATGGGTTTGATATAACCGGCTACGACGCACTCGTCTTTACAACCACAGATCACCGAATTAACCTACAAAGAACTGCAACAGACAAAGCTGCCACTAACCACAGCAGGCAGGGAGAACCGTGCAACAAGCGTGTCGCGTTGTCCAGGCAAGGTGTGGCGCGTCAGGTCCACTTTCGCCGACCCCCGACACGAGAGAGCGCTGCTGTCGTCGCTGCCGCTGTTGAAGGCGCTCTCGTCGCCATCACCTTCGCCACCGCCGCTGCTAGTGGGTTGTTTCTGGCCCCTGCAGAAGAGCAAAACATAGAAGTTATAGGGTTTAACATCTCCAATCTTCAGTATGGGTATTATGGAGTTGCCATTGCGGATAGTTTTTGTGTTATGAAGGCAGCAGCCTTAGATGCCTCATCCAACGCGAAAAGTGACGGCCGGCGTCAACACGATTCATGGAAAACATCATCACCCGATAAGGTCACAGGTCGGTAAAATTTGTGACGGCATCAGCGCACGTCCGGTCCTCTTTCTGTGGTCCCTGTCTTTTCAGCGCTATGGCGTCACCTTTGATCAAGTGAGAAGCGAGGATGACAAAACAAAATCTGGCGATATGTGGAGTCATGATGCCGTATATCAAGCGATGATTAATTTGCATCACTCGTGTTCGCGCCACCGACGGTCAATTTTCGCATATGATGAGGCATCTGAGGCTTTCGCCTCAATAACCGGCGGTATATGAATGTTTAATGCAAATGGCGCAGTCGGAGCAGTCGACGGACTCCGCGAGACAGCGCTCGACTCTGGCGTAGAGCAACGCCTCTAAATAACATATGGGAACACAACCCGCGCCGCCGTAGCAAGGCGGAGGCGGAAGCTCTCTCTTCCGGGTGCCGAGTTGCCCGGGATATTCTTTCCCCTGTCGAATTCTGTCGAGTTCCCGCCCGTGCGCTGCAGCACTCTCAGCGTCGCCGTCACTATCCGATGAGTCGCTCGCGCAGGAAATGGAGCCTTCTGACCAGTGGCTGTCGCTATTGAGGAGCGGAGGCAAAGTCGCACGATTAGCCGAGCCGCGTCCACGAAAACTCGCGACGACTACCGGCGGCGCCCTGAAGCAGGCGAACGTGTTAAAGGAAGTGCGTCAAGCAGAGTTCCGGTCCACACTACCGCATCCAGAAACGTGCCGCCCGGTTTGTTGATTAGAACTTCACCTGAAGATCGAGCGTAATTGTCAGTGCACTTGGATGGCCGCCGTTGCTGTCCTCAAGGCGTAAATATCTCAGACTATGCCTTTTTCTACACTCCTAATTAGCCATAAAACCGGGACCGATAAAAAATAAATACATAAAACGACGAAGCTACATTTCGTCATTATTAACAGTACGGGAATATATTTTCCGAACAACCACTTTTGCAAATACTCTCTTGCCAAAAACTATACACGAATGGAATGTTCTTCCATCAAGTGTTGTTACCGCCCCTCACACAGCATTCCCTTCACTTTCAAAAAACGATGTTGTTGTTGTTGTTTTTCGTCTATTGTCAGAACTTTTTTCATTTAGCAAAGCGGAAATGTCCAGCCCATGTATTTTGTGCCATATATTGTATGCTGTGATTTAAGTGTTTTTGTTCTGTTTTGTTTTATACTGTGCAATATGTACTTTTTTTTCTGACGTGCGTCTACTTATAAATAAATAAATAAATAAATAAATTTTGGCGGAGAAACTTTGTCCTGCTCCACAGAGTGACTCCCGCTCCGACTCTCTCATTGGCACACTTGACTTCCGTCCTCACTCGCTCATTGGAACAAACTTGCTCTATCCAAAACCAGCAGAAAAACTTGCTCCGACTCCGCTACTGGAATTTAACATTAGTGTGACAGAATATGAGCCAAGGGATGACAACCGCAGTACAGGGCGGCGAAGAACAACATTGTGAATGGCATTTTGCGAAAAAAAAAAAAAACACACGAAACCGAAGGGAAGAAACCACGACACAAGCGCAGACTAACAACAGTTGTTAGTCTGCGCTTGTCTCGTGGTTTCTTCCCTTCGTGTTCGTGTGTTTTTGCGCAAATTGCCTTTCACAATGCAATACCAACTCGCCCAAGGCTCTGTTCTTCCAAGAACAACATGATGTCATGTAATCAGGATGTCCGCAGCCATTTAATAGGGGACAGCTGGCGCACGACAGAGCTGACTACGACTTAATGGGAGGTGCCTCCATCCTGCAGTGTGCCTCAATTACGCCGCTAATGATGGTTACACGGGATAACGGCACCGTAAGTAAGTACCGGTAAGATGCAGCTGTTATATACCTCAAGAGAATGGTATATAACAGTCGCATCTTGCTGGTAGTTACTTACGGAGCAGAAACCTGGAAGCTTACAAAGAGGGTTCAACTTAAATTGAGGACGACGCAGCGAGCAATGTGAGAAAGGTATAACTTTAAGAGACAGGAAGAGAGCAGGGCGGGTCAGGGAACAAACGAGTGTTAAGGACATCATCGTTGAAATCAAGAAGAAGAAATGGACATAAGCAGGGCACTATATAGCGCGTAGGCCGGATAACCGCTGGTCATTAAGGGCAACTGAGTGGATTCCAAGAGAAAGCAAACGCGCGAGGAGGAGACAGAAAGTTAGGTGGGCCGATGAGATTAAGAAGTTTGCGGTTACAACGTGGCAGCAGCAAGCACAGGACCGGGTTGATTAGCGGAACATGGGAGAGGCCCTTGCCCTGCAGTGGGCTTAGCCAGGCTGATGATGAAGGTGACACGGAATCATACGCGCGTTTACTATCATGCTTGATATTTTAAGGCGCGAAAAAAACACAATCACAAGAAAAGACACGGGACAGAGCGCCACCAAGAAATGTAACAAAGTTGCAAGTATGAACGTATACCAACTCGCCCAACAAAAAGTTCACTTAAGCGTTTACTGTCATAATTATTCCTATCCTTATTGTTCATACGAGTGACCAGCTGATGTCCTTTGATCACGCTCCAACATAACGTTAAAGACTCGACCCTCCCGGCGCCCTCGAAGGCAATGCAAATTATGACGACGACATTACGCAACAATTCTACAACTGCGCATGATAAACGAGGTGATTCCAGATGTGAGTAGCGTCGACAAAGGTCCACTGTCGTCACTTTCATTCAAAACTGTCCAGGGATAGATGCAGAGTAATATCTATAACTTTTGTAGTTTAACATCCCAAAAGAACGATATTATGAGGGACGCCGTAGAGCAGGGCTTGGGAACTTCTGACCACCCGGGGTTCTTTAAATAAGCCGAGGGGCAAAAGACTAGCAATGCGCGAAGACGTCCGAGTGACCGTACATTGCGAGGGCAGCTAGCGATCATTTGACTCAAGCGAATAATATATCCAGCTTGTCCGCCGCGGTGGCGTAGCGGTTACGGTCCTCGTCTGCTGACCCGAAGGTCGCGGGTTCGATCCCCGTCACGGCGGTCGCATTTAGACGGAGGCTGAATGCTAGAGGCCCGTGTACTGTGCGATGTGAGTGCACGTTAAAGAACACCAGATGGTTAAAATTTGCGGAGCTCTCCACTACGGCGTCCCTCATAATCATATCATGGTTTTGGAACGTTATTATTATGATTGTAATATCTGGCTAAGCGTTGTCGATTACGTGCGAGTGTGCGATAACATTGCGAGTGACGAAGTACTGAGGGAATGGAAAATACCAAAGTGAGTCGTTTACAAAACATGGCAGCCGGCGGAATTCAGAGCACGAGCCGCGAATCTGGCTGCAGTCCCGGGCGAAACACAACACCCAGTGGTGTTCGTCTCGCGTGCGGGGTCCGCAATCTGCGTGTGTGTGTGCCAAACACAAAAACAATGGACGACACACGCCACGCGATCGAAAAGCCCGGGGCCTTAGTCACCGTCCGGCTCTCGTGACGGCGAGGCCAGAGCGCGAAACAATGGCGCGACGAGCACCAGGCGTCATGGCGAACACGAGCTCGCACGGAAGCAGCAGCTTTCTGCAGAACACGAAGGACAGATAGACACCGCCGTGAGTGGCATTCGCCGAAGCCCCACGGGGGAGCCTGTGACGTCGTTGGAACAGGAGAGACACTCCTGGCGCCGTGACGTCATTTAGCGGAAGACAAGGCCTGATCGAGCCCAGAGGTGCAAACCCCTGCTGTCGGGTCGAATACGAGGTTTAATATAAAGAAGCTATATTTGAACGTGCGTGCGCGCGCACGCGCGATTTTTTTATCTCCCTGTGCGCAAAAATAACTACAAGGAAAATGCGGGGGAAGCCCGCGCCACCAGGAGGTACAAATGGCTTAAACCAATTGAAGATAAATGAATAGGAAAACTATTCCAAAAGAATGTTTTTAAAAAGAAACAATTTGCTTAAAAAAAAGAAACATTGGAGGAAAAGACGCTCTGAGTGTGCTGTTACTTCATCTAGTAGGACAAATAGGTGATCAAATTTTTAAGGGTTACGTAAGAATATATCGGTGGTGTGTGTGTGTGTGTGTGTGTGTGTGTGTGTGTGTGTGTGTGTGTGTGTGTGTGTGTGTGTGTGTGTGTGTGTGTGTGTGTGTGTGTGTGTGTGTGTGTGTGTGTGTGTGTGTGTGTGTGTGTGTGTGTGTGTGTGTGTGTGTGTGTGTGTGTGTGTGTGTGTGTGTGTGTGTGTGCGCGCGCGCGCGCTTGCGTTGGTCATACAATAGCGTTGATACAGAAGCGAGAATAATTTCGTAGGACACTGATACCCTCTCTCGCTGCGCCAATGCACGTTGACTGGATACATGCTGCGCCGGTCTCCTGCTGAAAGAATTGATCCGCGGTAAGTTAATTGATAGATGGGAGCAGCCATGCAAGGTCACTGTCTGAAGTTATATAAACCAAAATGATTAAACGTACAAATAAAATAAGTTAATTAAAGGGGCCCTGCAACACTTTTACAAGTAGCGATGGAATGGATTCACTAAAGGAGCTTATTACCTCACGAATTCACCACCGCAATTTTTTTTAGAATCCGTCCAGTACGAGTGGAGTTACAAACGATGCGATTGCCCGATGCAATTGCATTCTCTCTTCACTCGTCCCGACGATAGCGCTGCAAGCTAAGCAGGGAGGGATGGCACGGGGGAAGAAAATACGTGACGCGCGCCTCGTGACCTTTAGCACTTTTTCTCTTTTTTTTTTTCTTCGAATACGGGGCTTCTCAGTGCGATAGCACGCGTTAAGCACGCGTGGACAAGTCGCGGCCTCCCGCGGCGGTCCCAGTAACGACCGAGCGCGCTATGCTTAAATCAGCCAATGGCTGATACAAAGGCTGTGACGAGTGATTTTTGAGCTTGTAACGTCATTTGTCGAGAGACGAGAAAGCAATTTTTAGCTGACTTTGAAAATTTATTGTGAATTCCAAGCCGCGTGCTGCGCTATACTATTTGGATGACGTGTTCTCGGGAGCTTCGACTACCGATCGGCAGCGTTTTCTGACCATGCTCAAAAAGTGTTGCAGGGCCCCTTTAACATCAATCACGGAGGTTTGTGAAGGCCGAGGACCCACACAGCACGACGTTTAGAGGGAAACTAAAGAGAAAAACGATTTTTCTTGTATAAGTAATTTACTCTTTCACAATACCAAAATCACCACACTTCCCGCGAGGAGGCTCTTGGCAAGCGAGAAAACGAGCAAACACGAAATGTGGGTGGCGACGCCACTCTGAAATTCCCGCACCAATCATCGTGGCGGCGTCGGCTAGGGCCTACGTATCTGCCAAATGGTAAAATTTAAGCGCATTGCCCTCTAAGGCGCCGAGACACTTAGCATACCAAGTTTCAATGAATTTCGTTGGGCGAATGCCACCAAAATACGAGAAAATTCTCTTTGAAATCCGCAACGTCAGGCGCTGAGATTTCGGCGCGAAATTAAAAAATGAAGCTTTGACCTTGGGTTTTCTCCTCTATTAGTATGTCTATGATGGTGAAACTAACGTCATTAGCGTTTTTAAGAGTACAATTTATCAATATAAACCAATTCACTCTTTCACTAAAAAAAAAAAATAAATCCCAGGACGGTGGGAAAAACGCCTAGCCTTTTTCACAGGGCATGTTCAGCGAGTACTTCAATCCCGCTGAGCTGTCACAGATGCCGCAAGAGAAATATAAGTTGAGACACGGCCGCTAAGCACGCCCGACCGAGCGCGGGACAACAAGCGTGAGCGCAGCAGCACAGCAAGCGGCTGCACACACGGGAAGTGATTGTCCACGGCACACCTGAGAATGTCCGCACAATAACTCTCTCCTTGCCCTCCCTTCAACCCCATGCCGCTGTCGACCAGCCCGACGCGGCCGACGGCGCTTGCCGAAAGATAACGAGTCCACAAATCCCCTGCTCGCCCAGAAGGGGTTCTCGTCGCTGGCCCTTGCCACTTTGTTCTGCCTGAAGACATTTGGGAAACGAACTGGCAGCACTGCGTCATCCACAGCAAAAAATTTACCGTCAGCGTCGTCTTCGAGCTTTGGCGAGACCTGACGACGCATCGCGAAAGCGAAACCGGCGTTGGCGTCAACACGAATGATACAAAAATCACGGCTTGATCACGAAGCCTGTGCAAAACCATGTGAAAGACAGAAAGCGGTCCCGTAGCCAGAAATTTTTCTCGGGTGGGGGGGGAGGGGGGGGCACCCGCTGAAAACCTTGAAAACCACCTATTTTCATTATTTATTCGCGGTAAAACACCCCCATCCATCCATCCGAGGGCCGTAACCAAGGGGTGGGGTGGGCGGGTCTAGCCCCCTTCCCCCCCCCCCCCCTTGGTTAGGGGCTTGGCAGAAAGCTTGCAACACCTCTGATGCTAGAGGCGTGCAAAGCCACGTTAGGTGCAGAAACCTTTCGTAAGGAGAGGCGGGGGGGGAGGGGGAGAAGTACGTCGAGTGAGATGATAAACAACAAAATGGCTTTCGCCTTCGAGCAGTCTTAGGCGATTGCATTAGGGAGCCTGCGAATTTCAAACAAACAAACGCGCCGGAACCGCAAATACACGACAACACGCCGTCGGCGTTGTCTGCCGCGCTCAGCGGGTCACTGCGCCAAAACCGACAGCCGGCTACCGACGGCGCGCTCTCACGTGTAGCCTGTGGCGGCGGCTGTGATAAGGGGCGGGTGCGCGCCGACGCCTCAGAGCGCGTTCAGCGAAGCGTGGCCGCGGCATGACTCATCGCAGGAACACTTCCTATGCCCCCTCCCCCCTCAGGTGCATATTCATGGATGACGACGCCAGTGGGCCACCCCGTGTGCGACAGGTGGGCACGATACCAACTTTGGCGGGACGAGACAGCAACGCGGCGACGCAAGGACACAAAGCAAGCTGAGCCACTTCGGCAGTGTAAATGATTGACAGCATCTACTCTCTTCCTCTTTCGGCATCAGATACCATTCCGACCCTATGCCGTACAATTGGCGTAGTGTATCTAGCGAGCCGTGGTCCTTCATTACTGGATAATTAAATAAACACACAAAAAAAAGCCATTTCACTAGTAATGGTAAGTAGTAATAGCAACCCGTCTGCAACACCAATAACGCTGATCTCAAGCGGGTAAAAAAGGCAGGAAAGAGGAAAAACGCACGGCAACACCGCACTGAATTTGCTAAACGTGTTACTTCTGGCGCAATGCTAAAAACATGAAAAAGGACAGAGGGCATGTTCTTTTTTAGCATAGCGCCGGAAGTAACATGTTTCGCAAACTTAGGCACCAACTCGCCCAAGAACAAGTTCTTCTACTGCACTGAAGTTTCCGCAACAGCTTGCCACGAGGTCGTACATATTAAAGGGGCCATGACACGGTCACCCAACAATTTGTAGTTTTCAGCGAAAACTAGAGGTAGAGGGTCTATTACGCCTATACAGCTATGAAAAGTGCGCCGTACAAGGATACTTCAGTGCAAAACAGACCCTAGAAGTCGCCGGCTCTAAATCCCGCTCACTGCCGGCAGCCGCCATTTTGCCATGGCGCCTGTGACGTCACGTGCAGCAAAGAGCGGTGCCGTCGTCTTCTACCACAGTTTCAGCCGCTGCAAATCGCTCAATTTCAGTGCTAAGCAGAAGAAAGCTCAAATGTCTCGATTTCACGTGCAGCTGACGACGGAACAATATCTTTTACCGGAACGCAGACGCTCGCGGCCAGCTGCTTGTTACGTCACGGCTCGCGAGTGCGCCAGTGTTGCCCGACTCTCAGGCCACTCGCGTCTTTGTAAAATTGTTCAATAATTAAATAAGTACTCCACCGAATGAGCTAAAATTTCGCCTGCTTATTTGTGAAGGGTTAAGGATTAACCCACATAACACAGATTACGATCGACAATTGGGTGTCATGGCCCCAGTAAAGTTCTTGATGATTCTCGTCGTCGATCACGTAGATCTTGACGATGATCGGCAGCGATGATGAAGTCACACGCAGGCAGCAGTGGAGATTAGATGGACGAACTTGTTTATAAAAACGAAGAATAGTACATACAACTGAGCTTAAAGGAGCCCTGACATCAAATTTACGCATGTGGATTTTTTTGCATCCGCGAGTAGCTATCGACCCCCAAGTAACGATTCTCGACTCAAAATGCAGCGGAGGGACGAATAAGTACCAGTAATGTTGATAAATATATCCGGTATCGAACGCGATTCAAAACGGGAGGAAAACCCGCCAAATTGTAGTGCTGGTAGCGCTACCTCGCGGCCACGTCGGGGCCGCTCCCCAGCTGATCCCGCTTCCACAAAAAAAGGTGACGTCACGTCCAGCTGACATCGCTGACATTTCGTCTGCTAGGAGCGGCAGGCTCGCGATCCTGCGTTAAAAGCAATGTATTTATCAACCTCGGCCGTACTGCCGGAGCACAGGAACACCAACTACGCACCTCATGTCGCGGACGTTTGGCGAGTGAATCACTGCTTTCAGCTGCAGTAGGGCACACGAATACGGTGGGAATAGCCCCGGCCTGGAGACTGGCCCTCGTATCAAACGAGAGACCGAACTGCTTCGCCAACACAGGATTCATCGTGTAGCAGCCCGCGTCAAAGTGGAGCGAGCAAATGCGGCTGCTGTTCACAGGCGTCCAGTCCCTCGGTCCAACGGCGCGCCGAACGAAGTCAACCCACTGGCTGCGTTGAGGTTTGAGGCTCGAAAATGCATGAAAGGACACGCACTTTCCGCTTTTTCCGCGCCTCGACGGGCAGGTTCGCACTACGCAGCGGCTCCCCGACATCCTGGCACGTACTGTGTCGCTCCGTGATCGCACTCGCGCACGACAAATCAGTCGATGCGACACGATGTACCGCACGCACAGATCAACACAGCAAGAAGAGCCACTACTGAGACCACGCCGGGCGTCGGCGCCACAATAAACACACTCAGACCGTCGACGTCATTGTTACTAGCGTATCACTAGCGTACGTCATAGGTGTGATTCTATCACGTGTTCTATCACACCTCACACGTTGCACTAGTGTCTATGTCGCAGGGCATCCAGTTTTCCGTTGAGCGTTCATACGCTGTTTGCCTGGTTTGCCCTCGAAATAAAATAACTTCCACGCGACGGACGGCATTCAAATTTGGCCAAGACGACCTATGCATACCGAGCAATCGAATGAAGGACACATCTCGACTTTGAAATTTGATGTCAGTGCTCCTTTAAAAGATACAAAGATTGAAACAAGACAAATCTACAGTCTCACTCTTCTACTTATAATCTAAGTTAGAGCCCAGACTGTCTTAACATGATATTGCCGCTAGCCTCACCGATCTATCAGGAACGCTGATTACAGCCCAGGCTAGCTTTACGTACATTGTACGGAGCCTCACTGACCTACCAGCCACGCTGATTACAGCCCAGACCCCCTTGAAAACGTCAACACGCCGGCCTCCTTAGGGCGCAAAACCATAAGCGGCCTTACAGCCCCTTTAACGGTCTCCGCTAGAGCTCATATATTTCTTCACTGATAAAAAATCGACTTTCTACGAAGCATCAAACTCTCAAAGCGGCAAGCTTCGGAAATTTCTTACTGCGCAAGTAGTGAGAAAATACGAAAAAACAAGGAAAGATGCCCAAAAACCCGTGATACTCTGATGCGCAAATGTTGGGATTTTAGGACGAGATGTACAAAAAAAAAAAAAAAAAGAAAGAAAAAAAAAACGATAAAAGAAAAAATCAGAAACGACGTTACTTTCCTCGTATGATAATTATAAAGACTCAAAAAAGATTATTTATCCCTCCAGGTATTGTGAAATAGCGTCCCACAAGTGGCATTACCTACGTTAAAAAAAATATATATATATATACCGTTGTATTCTTCAGCCACTGAGCGTTATTACTGAAGGGGCATCCCCCTCATGTTAGAAACTTCAAACTCAAATGTTTCCAATTTCCGTTCATTTATTGCACTCTCAGAGCCGAAGAGTCACAGAAGAGTGGTAACAGGAAGGTAAGTCAACACTTCAAAGAAATATGAGCACGTGAAATTCAATTCAGCAAAAAAAGGAAACTCGTTAAATGCAAATGTAAAATTTCAAACGAAAACTAGGACATATATAAAATTGCAGTAAAGAACAACTGGGAAACAGATGAAGTAAAAAAATATGTAATTAGTAAGTGTTCCATAAACGGACCATGTATGCGAACAAGCATTTTTCTCGTGATATTACAAAATTATCTCTTCGTGATACCAAAACCACTACTACAGTCGCAAGAAATCGCTTTGCAAGCCAGTATACCATATATATATATATATATATATATATATATATATATATATATATACACACACAGCTGGCGACACAACCTTGAGTTTTCCGCACCGAGACACTACTACGTCACCGATGTTGATGGCGTCTACTGGGGCTTGCGTAGATTTTAATCGGCAAAAATCACGCATACTGTCCTTTGAGGTAGCTAGAGATGGGACGTACAGATATACAGCAAGTTATCTTGAGCTAACGCGGCAGCAATCACATTTGCGGAAAGCAATCTCATTTGGAAATCCGTGACCTGATGCCAGCATTAACAATAATATTCGGGATTTTACGTGCGAATACCACGATATGGTTATGAGAGACGGCGTAGTGGAGGGCTCCGGAAATTTCGACCAGCTGGTGTTCTTTGACGTGCACTGACATCGCACGGTAAGTAGAGCTTCTAGCATTTCGCCTCTATCGAAATGCAGCCGGGATCGAACCCGCGACCTTCGGGTCAGCAGCCGAGCTCTATAACCACTGATCCACCGAGGGGGACCGTGACGCCAACATTCTCGATCGGGGACTTGATTTTGATTGAGACTGAAAATCTTCGTAGGGGCGCTTAACATTATACACAATCTGTATTAAACAGCGCATAGCTATCTCCTTATTACTTATAGAGCCTTCTAAAGCTTGTGCACGTAAAATATTCCGCCGTTTATATCTTGTTTAGATCATGTAATATATATATATTTTTACTTCTAAACCTACTTGTTCACCAGTTTGTCTTGTTTCACTATCCTGTTTACGTATTAAGCCACAAGGTATCAGTACCAAGCTCTCCCCTGTATGTAATCCCCCTCCTCCAGGTGCCTTTCGGGGTATTTTTCGAAAAAAATAAAAATATCTTAGGCTTAGGTTGAGCAAACCAAAGAAACAGAAGCAGATTGCTGTAACTGCTCTACTAGCGTATCTCAAAAGCGTTATGTCCTACTATATGCTGTAATGTATGAAACGGGGTGCGTAAAGTGACGGACAAATGAAACTCGAACAAGGAATTACTAAGCCGAATAGGTTTCGCGAGGGATAACACAAGAGCCCTATCTCGGACTGTTCATTACGAAAGCTTAGGGCTAAAATGAAGTGTGAAAGCTAAAATCGTGGTTACATTGCAGGTATACTGGGCGAAGCAAGAGCGAAAGGACGCGTTTCAGTTAACCCTAACTTGCTAGCGTTTCAGTT